>SKCR01029538.1:0-79308 GCA_019454045.1 Zanthoxylum bungeanum | reverse complement strand
ACCCAATTCTCTAGAAATATTCTTATTGGAATATAAGATCTATAACAGGCGTAGTATACCGTAGTATAGTGTATATCGAACCAGTATCGGATGATCACATGTAAGGCCTGGGGCTGGAGATGTGTCTACCCCGTACGATACACATATCGGACATCAAGCAACCAGTCTCTTTGAATCGGATAATCCTGACCTAGTCATATTATCCCGATGGTTGCAACCATTATAGAGTACTAGTTCTGTATCCCTCGCGATCATCATCTCCATATGTCTGAAGTGATACTTCCATCTTGACATCACACCCAATACACTACGATTCTCGATAAACCCAGAAGAGGTGTACACAGAACCCGTTAAAGCCCTGGACCACCAAAACTAAAGTTTACCGATTGTCGTAAGTACTAGCGATGCAAGTCTCAGGTTAAGATCATATGCACCTACCCTGAAGCGGACTCACATAGACACGCAGACATACTACCAATGGGACTCCGCGGGGTTTATCCAGAGCGAAGCTGTTTTCCGTACCATCGGTAAAACACAACCTCCTACCGCACTTGCATAAGTATCCAATACTTAAATATATGAGAACTATGCCGTTGTGCCCTCACAACATGCACAAGTGCAGTACTAGTCTATTCCGCATTATCGATGTCCAATCTCGATAATACTACGACTAGGGATATTTAATGATTAAACCTTTATGGATTGATACCGTCTCATATCATCACAATCCGGAACTAGTCATAGGGACTTTTACCATTTCTATATCAAAGTAAATAAATTACAAAACGGTAAAAGGCAATTTCATTACTACATAGTTAATTTTGTACAATAATACAATATCATTTACAAAATAGTGACGCTATGGGTCATTACTGTCTAACAAGGTGATCGACTTTGGCCAAAGATTTAAGAATCATGACTTTACTCACATGGATACCTAAACCCCTTACGGTACACTACGAGCCGACGGATCATATCTTGCTTCACACTTGATTACTGAGTGCATCGGTCCCCACCTAACGAACATATAGAGGCCAGACCATGAAAGGTTTCTGACATACATGGCATCAAAGTGTGGAGGATCTCACACAAAATCAATGTTATTATATTGTCAAAGGATTACATATGCTACTCGACTCGAGGAGATTCCTATTGACGGTGGTGTGTACTTCCAACTATTAGGAATTGCCTGTGAGTCATTCAGTATTTGCTTCAACGAATACCCACATGTTTATACGAGTTTCCAAAACTCATGGTACATCCGGTTAAACCATTGGACCAATATACGACATGTTCTAGTCTTTTAGGTTATAGGAATTTGACCGTATTTCAAAACCAACGACTAGAAATATTTACTTTAAGAATAGTTTACACCTAGTGTCAAGACTATTCTATGGTCGATGTCATTCTTAGCATATCTATATATCAATCTAATACGCATAATGACAATACCATTAATAAGGTATGAAATGAAAAATGTAGTTATTTTATTAATAAATAATAAAATATACATTTTGGATTGGCACTCCAAGCACCAACTCCAACAGTAACTAAGTCATGACAATTCATTAACTAAGTTACGAAGTAAGGAAAAACTATCCAAGGCCATTTCTAATTCATGAAACTACATACATCTAATGTATTAGTTTAATAAATCTGTAGTCCAATGACAATCATTGGTTAAATAAGATTTAATCACATCCTGAATACAATATTCATTAAATGGATAAGGATATGTGGTGTGATCTCGTATCAGACCATCCTTTACCATACGGAATAAGCATTTAATGCTTATATGATAAAATCTCATAAAACATTGTTCTAAGTTATTTTATTAACCAAGTATTTTCCTTAATATTTATTTCTACATCAATGACACCACTAGTCGTTTTAAAATATGTAATAACTGTTTATAAAGAACAAGTAACTATCCAATAGTCACAAGTTCTGATATCAAATATCAAAACAATCATTAAACAATAATTTTAAATAACTAGACGGGAGATCTGGCATCCAATACTTATAGTTGTCGTATTGTGAAAATCGATATTTCCTATACACAACTATATACATCTCCTTTCTTTAGCTTTATAATTTGCCTTCAACTATTCACAACATTTGCAAATAATTGATTAGCAAACTGTGTCAAACACATTACCTCTAAATGTCACTAAAGCCAAGAAACGTCATTATCAGATAAACAAATACCTAATGGGGTTTTCTTAATGCTAGTTAAGAATCTCGAGACATGAACTAATTCACGTCATTTCTGACTGCATAAGAAACTATTTTCTCTAGACTATTATATCCTAAAACGGATATCTATTTAGATTACCTATTGTGACTTATAAACTAAGTCACTAACCAACTAATCTAACAATATCCAAGTCTACTCTAAATCTAGAACCTATTCTAGAAATCTGCAACCATAAGGAAAGTCAGAAAATATATACAAATAATATGCATACAGTGGATAAGAAGTTTTAATTCTATCAACACAATAAAATAAAGGAAACATAAGCAGCAATTCTCATAATATTACACACTGCTTTAGTTATGAAATTTTAAACCAAGCAGTGCCTCCCACTATTTTACGTAATACCGTAATCCCCAACGGAAAATGGAAATTCAATGATTCAATTGAATTCCATAGTGAGAAGTGGACCCCATGAATATATTTCGACTCACAACTTTGGCACATTCTCGCCTAAGTATATTCATTAGGTAGACAACTCATTGTCAATCACTCACTAGTGACTCATAGGTTCCGATCCTCGTTGTTTCTCGTTGTTACATCTTTGGCACGTTTATAAGGTGGCGTACAAAGGTTAACTTGTCAATGATAAATTCAAGATACTTGCATAGTCCTGACAGCTTTGGCACGTTCAGGATTTCCGCTTTCGCTTGAATTTATCTAGTATCACATATACATCCGGTATGGATAAATTTATATCAACTACACCCTCACTGCTTTGGTAATTTCTCGGATGCAGCCATAGAACAGATTTCCAAAAACCGTATTGACAAGGCAGACCAAGAAATATGCATCCAATACATATTACTTTCCGTAAAGATGTTACGTATTTAATTTAATAAAATTAATAAATATAAGCATGCATAAAGTAAGGAAAAAATTAAACATTGAATTTAAAGGCATATTCATATCATGTGATATGGTTCAGACCGGCTATGATACCATTTTTGTTGCGGTTTTGGGCAAAATATTCGGGTTACGCAGCGAAATGCGGGAAAATAAAATTTTCCCATTTCTTTAATTTTCTTGGGTAATTAATTACTCAATGCTCAAAAATAGAAATTTTTAACCCATAAATCATTATTTCAATAAATTACCATAAGACCCCAAAACTTTCCATTTTCATTATTTTAGTCCTAAGTTGTTCAAAACAAGCTTATGTGATTTCCAATCACAACAAAAATGATTTGTACATCAAATATACACTAAAACAGAAACCTGAAAAATTATGATTTGTACATCAAATATACACTAAAACAGAAACCTGAAAAATTTCGAAATTTTTCAGTAATTACGAAAATGCCCATAAACTTTGCATTTTGATCATTTTAGTCCTAATTTGTCAAATAAATAATTAGGTGATTCCCAATCACTACCAAAATGATTTATACATGTCATACATGTCAAAATACAATTTAAAATTCAAGAAAACAATTTTTTCAAAATTACCGAGAGGTCCC
Organism: Zanthoxylum bungeanum; assembly: GCA_019454045.1. Classification (NCBI taxonomy): domain Eukaryota; kingdom Viridiplantae; phylum Streptophyta; class Magnoliopsida; order Sapindales; family Rutaceae; genus Zanthoxylum; species Zanthoxylum bungeanum. Next base: position 75,594 of record SKCR01029538.1, on the reverse strand, counting down.
TCAACTTTCCAAAAAGTGCACTTTTAGTTCAGATTGGTTTAAAACCATTCAAGATCAAGTCCAATCAAAACCAAAATTAATATGCATCATTAATTAACACAATGAAAAGCCCCAAATTTGGAGAGGGTTATGAACCATAATTTCTCAAAATTGTCCAAATCGCCAATTAACACCAAATTAAACAGATTCAATACTTTAATTCAATCCTTACCACACAAAACATGTCTAACCACCATGAAACAACTCAAGAAAAATTCTAGGTCATTTATGAGTGGCTAAGCAACTCTAGAATGGCTACCAAGTTATCAAATAACCAAAAGTAATCTTACTGACACTTAATAAGCTTTCTTTACTAAATACACAAGCTAACATCTTTCATTCATGCTTCAAACAAACTTATTACAAACCCAAGAGAATAGAGAAAACATAACAACATCATATGTTGAAGTCTAAAGGTATAGAAATAATTTTCAAGTAAAGAAAAGTATGAAATTACCTTAATTTTCAAGACTTTCTTCACAAACCTCTTTCAGCACTTAGGTATTTCGTGTTGGGTTCCTAGAACATACCAAAGATCTTATAAGTTGAAATTAATGTGAATACTCAATGAAGTTGCGGAAAAAACTTACATTGATCGGTTTCATAGGATGTTGGAAGTTCAAAACTTTTGTATTGTTGAAGAGCTCCAAGCTTTCCCTTGTGTTCCAAACTTTAGGATTGGTTTCCCTAACACTTTCAATGATTCCTTGGAAGTGCTAGCTCACTTGAAACTTTGAAACAAAACTTCAAGAAGAGAGGAAGATGTTCACGGCACAAGCGGGAGAGAGGAGAGAAAATTTTGTTATCTTGTATTTGATTTCTAAAATCTAAATCCATTTACCAAAATCCAATTAGGTATATGTCATTCCAAATGAAATAAAATAATCAAAGTGTGTTGGTTGGTGTTGGTGTGTAAAACAAGCCATCCAAGATTTGATTTAATCATCAACCACTTCCATCACTAGTCAAACTAGTTGATGTAAGTCAAGTGGGTCACACCACTTGTAAATTCCGAATTTAAGTCGAACAATCCAACACGCAACTTCGCTCGGGCCCGGCTTCGTTTAATTCTGAATTAACGAATTTACCGTTGCGATATTATTAAATCCAATTTAATTAAATAATTATGCCTTACAAAATTATTATTAAAGTCGCTTACTATTTAATTCCAAATTAATTCGTTCGCCCGAATTAAAATCCAATTTTAATTCCTCTTTGAAATCTAATTTCAATTAATATATCCAATATATTATTTAATCGATTAATTCTAAATTAATCGTTCTCTCTTTTCTATTCTAATTTTATCCCAGATAAATTCTTGCCGTAAATAATCCTAGATTAATTTTTTCTCTCTTCTATTAATCCCAGATTAATTCTGTTCGAGTCAAACGTCATTGGTGAATCTTTGGGAAGCGACCCATGAGATCCCTGGATATGTTGGCAGTAAATCCTGTCATCGGACTATCCGAATACGTGCGTACCCTTACCACATTCTTACCAATTTACAAGACATGGTTGGCTTCTAGCAAAACACCGTGCCTACCCAATTCTCCAGAAATATTCTTTTAAGGAATACATAATCTATACCAGACGTAGTATACTAAGTATTACGTATTACGATCCAGTATCTGATGTCACATGCTAGGCCTGGGGCTGGAATTGTGTCTACCTCGTACGAAGCATTTATCGGATCACTAGCAACAAGTCTCTTTAATAGGATAATCATGACCTTGTCATATTATCACGATAGTTGCAACATATAGAGTACCAGTTCTGTATCCCCGCGTGATCATCATCTCCATGTGACTGAAGTGACACTTCCATCTTGACATCACACCCAATATACTACGATTCTCAATAAACCCAGAAGAGGCATACACAAAACCTGTTAAAGTCCCGGACGACCAAAACCAAAGCGTATTGATTGTCGCAAGTATTAGCGATGCAAGTCTCAGGTTAAGACCAAATACACCTACCCTGATTCGGATTCCCATAGACACATAGTCATACTACCAATGGGATTCCGAGGGGTCTATCCAGAGTGAAGCTGTTTCTGTACCATTGGTAAACAGAACCTCTTATCACACTTGCATAAGTATCCAATACTTAAATATATGAGAACTATGCCGTTAAGCTTCCATAACGCGTATACGTGTAATGCTAGCCTATTCCGCATTATCGATATCTAGTCTCGATAATAATACGACTAGGGATATTTATTGATGAAACCTTTCATGGATTAATACTGTCTCATATCTTATTAATCCAAAACTAATCATAAGGACTTTTATCATTTATATATTCAAGTAATCTAATTACAAAATGATAAAATGGCAATTTCCTTTGTCACATAGTTAATTGTACAAAAACCACAATGTATTTTACAAATAGTGATGCTATGGGTAATAATTGTCCAACAATCTCCCACTTGGCCTATAGCCAATCACTCAAGTATCTAACACCTGAACAATTGTCGCACAAACTTTTACTGAGAAATAGCCTTCGTCAGCGGATCTGCAATGTTGTCATCTGATGCGGCCTTCTTGATCTTCACATCGCTATGATGTATGATCTCACGAATCAGATGGAAACGTCGAAGTACATGCTTGGATCGTTGATGAGACCACGGTTCCTTAGCCTTCGCTATAGCCCCGTTATTGTTACAATACAAAGGAATAGGCTCAGCTGCTAATGGAACTACTCCTAATCCAATTAGGAATTTACGGATCCAAACTGCCTCTTTTGCTGCCTCAGTTGCAGCGATGTATTCCGCTTCTGTTGTTGAATTGACAACAGTCTCTTGCTTGGAAGATTTCCAGCTCACTGTTCCGTTATTAAAAAAAATATGTACCCAGATTGCGACTTACAGTCGTCTTTATTAGTTTGGAAACTTGCATCGGTAAACCAAGTTACCTCAAGTTCTCCATCTCCATAGACTAAGAAAGCATCCTTAGTTCGTCTAATATACTTAAGGATATTCTTAACCGCAACCCAGTGACCATCACCTGGATCAGCCTGATAGCGACTACACATGCTCAAAGCATACAAGACATCTGGTCGCGTATATATCATGGCATACATGATCGATCCGACTGTAGAAGTGAATGGGATCCGACTCATGTTGTCTCTCTCATCTTGAGTTTTAGGACACATGTCCTTAGATAGAGAGACGCCTTGTGACACTGGCAACAGTCCCCTCTTAGACTGATCCATGTTGAATCTCTTCAACACTTTATCAATGTACGTGCTCTGGGAGAGTCCAAGCAGCTTTCTAGATCTATCCCGGTAGATCTTTATTCCCAGAATAAATGTTGCTTCTCCCAGATCTTTCATGGAGAATTTTAATGAAAGCCAAGCTTTCACCGATTGTAGCATGGGAATGTCATTTCCAATAAGCAATACATCATCTACGTAAAGGACAATGAATATCAGTGCGCTCCCACTAACCTTCTTATATACACAAGTATCATAAGAACGTTGGTTCCAAGAACAAGATGCTTGCTTCAATCCATAAATTGATCGATTTAACTTGCAAACCTTGTTTGCATGTTTTGGTACGACAAAACCATCAGACTGTTGCATATAAACATCCTCCAAAAGGTTTCCGTTAAGGAAAGCGATTTTGACGTCCATTTGCCATATTTCATAATCGAAATATGCAGCAATAGCAAGCATTATCCAAATGGATTTAATCATGGAAACAAGTGAAAAAGTTTCGTCATAGTCGACACCATGTCGTTGACGATACCCTTTTGCTACAAGCCTAGCTTTATATGTTTGTATGTTTCCATCCATGTCAGTCTTCTTCTTGAAGACCCATTTACAACTAATAGGCTTTACGCCTTCTGGTGCATCAACCAGTGTCCAAACTTGGTTGGTATACATGGAATCAATTTCGGACTTCATGGCTTCTTGCCATAAAGCGGAGTCGATATCTTATATCGTTTCCTCATACATAGCCGGTTCATTATCCTCAATAAGATTAATATCTACGTGAGGTGATATTTGAAACCCATACCTCTCAGGTTGTTTTCTGACTCTCTCCGACCTACGCGGTTCTTGTGTATTAGAAAATTATGGTACAGTCTCATCCCTGATGAACTGTTCCTGTTCCGTTAAGGAATCGGTTCCAGGAACAGTATCACTCCGATATTCATCGAGTTCTACTTTCCTCCCACTTACCACTGCATTTAAGAATTCCTTTTCGAGGAAAACCGCATGTAGAGCAACAAATACCTTGTTCTCTTGTGGGTGGTAGAAGTAATATCCTTTGGTTTCCCTAGGATAACCTACAAATAGGAACTTATCCGATTTGGGTTCTAGTTTGGTACCATCCAAACGTTTAACGTATGTCCAACATCCCCAAATCTTCAGGAATGAGAAACCCAGTTTCTTTCCTGTCCATATTTTATATGGAGTCTGTTGAACAGACTTTGATGGAACCTTATTCAAAACAAGTATTGCACTGTTCAATGTATATCCCCAGATGGAAATTGGTAGCTCTGTGCGACTCATCATAGACATTACCATATCTAACAAAGTTCGGTTTCTCCGTTCGGACACACCGTTTAATTGAGGTGTTCCGGAGGAGTCCACTGTGAAAGAATACCATACTCTTTCAAGTACTCGAGAAAATCATTGCTTAAGTATTCTTCACCATGGTCCGACCGTAATGTTTTAATACTTTTGCCGGTCTGTTTTTCTACTTCATGTCGAAACTCTTTGAATTTCTCAAAGGTTTCCAACTTGTGTCTCATAAAATACACATAACCATAACGTGATACATCATCTGTAAAGGTTACGAAGGCACGTGCACCTTTACTGCTAAAAGGTGTTTTAGGCATTTTGCCTAATTAACAAGATTCGCAGACGTCATATGAATTTGGATCATATCCATCCAAGTATCTACTCTTCGAAAGTGTGGAAATACGAGTCTTGTTAATGTGTCCTAGACGACAATGCCACATATAAGTTTCATATTTGTTACTTAATTTAAGCCTTTTGTTTGTCATATCATATGTTTGAGATTGATTTATATTCAAAATATAAAGACCATTATTAACATCAGCACTGCATATCTCAAAATCAGTATACCCACATTGGGTTAAGCAAGATACATATATTATGTTTTTAGTCGAACTAGGTACATAATATCAGTTTGATAAATTAAGTACATGCCCCGAGGGCAGTTCCAAAATGTAAGTCCCAACAGCCAAAACGGTGACTCTAGTCCCATTTCTAACTTGGAGGTTGATCTTTCATGAAGCCAGTTTCCTGCTAATCTGCAGATCCTGCACATTAGTACATATATGAGTACCACAACCAGAATCAAAAATCCAATTTTTAAAACTAGAAGTAGACATGTTTATTTCAATAACAAATATACCTGAAGCCGGTGCCTTGCCCGCTTTCACTTCCTTCATGTGCGCCTTATACTCACGGCAGTCACAGTTCCAGTGACCCTGTTTGCCACACTATAGGCAGACATCTTGGGATTTATCCTTTGCCTTCCCAGAAGACTTTAATGATTTGGCCTTGCCCTTTCTCTTCTTCTTCTTCTTCACGCCTCCAGTAGCCTTTGGCTAAGCCTTGGCAGACTGAGATGTCGAAGCGAAGTACGCCTCACGCTTCTTGCCCTTTAAAAGCTCTTTTTCTGCCTCTTTCCGCATTGCCATCAACTGTTACAAGAAAAATAATAAAATATTAGTCCAACTAATAAATATATAATTGACGAAATAATTTGAAAGTGCGTAATGCCAAGTATTTTAACAAAATTACAAATTCAATACTGGCCTCCCACTATTTTTCGGCGAGCCTCTAACCCTCTGTTGAGTACTCGGGAAACCAAGTTTCCTAGTGGGCTAGGATCCCGTTAAATAACACACAACCTTGACTTTAGCCAACAAGCTGTATGATATTTAACTAGGTAGATCTCTAAGATCAATTGGATCTCATCCAAATCCTAGATCCGGTAGGTGGACCTCCAAGTCCGAAACATATATACAATATATATGCCAATATATCCAATATATTTCCTAACCTTTTCCTCTGAATCAACTAAGCCTTGTCTTTGGCTCAACAAGCTTAATGATTCCAGTTAAGCGGGACCCATTGACTGTGGGAAAGCTTTGTAATCCACGTCGATGAACAAGAAGTGACCTTGACTTTGGCCAACAAGTCATAACTTACCCAAGACATATGATATGGAACAAAGCTTTCGTGGTTCAAACACATCCGCGATGGACATTGATCTTGACTTTGGCCAACAAACCAATGCCAATATTGGATCTTGAGAGAGAACCACTCAATGGAAGGAAATCGCTTAATATTTGTTTGAGGGTTTTCGCTTAAATTGGCAACCAATTCATTATGTTTGATTAGGTCTCATCATACACCCTTAAGCATTTATTCTAAAAGAATAATAAGGCGCGAAATAAATAATAACGATATGCAGATGGATATTCAACAAATTGTTCCTAGAACAAATCTCTCATTTTCCTCTCCCCGGCTAGCACAATTCTAACTTCCACCTAATTACATAATACATTAAAGAAACCTCATTTACATTGAGGGGAATTGGTGAGAAGAGAATTACAAAGAGTCAAGAGATATAATGCTGGACACGCAGGCCCAATTTAATAAATTCTAAATTTATTACAAAAATTTCCAAAATTGCCCTCACCCTTCTAATATCCATCCGATATACATTATTCATACAATACATCCTCGTATTCACACAAAGCATGTTATTCAATCAATCTAATCCAATTAATTAATCTTTGAATTAATGACCATCCAATGTTTAAACAACGATTTGATTTGCGCGAGTCCAACTCGTTTAAGAATAAGTACTCAAAGTGCGTATTCTTGAATTATATCGAACTACAATTTTAAATCAAATTTAATTTGTATCCAATACTAATTCGTATTTAATTCCAAATTAAATAATTACACTTATATTTGTGCCTTTTAGACTTAGATTCTAAATCCAATCTAAATGGGTCTCAAAGGCCCAATTAACATCCAATGTCAATTTAATTAAAGTCCAATGGGCTTTTAATTAATTCTTAAGGCATGGACTTTGCCAACCAAAGCCCAATTAAGGAATCACCCCATTTTCCATAAAATTAATTTTGGCCCATTAGGCCCAATTAAATAGTTAAAGGCCCAATTATTATATTTGGACTTTATGGAATGGTTTTAGGCCCAATTTGGATCCAATCCAATTGTCCTAAACCAACTTGGCCCAACCATGCCCATTAAGCTCAAATACAACAATATTAGCCCAATTCAAAATTAAAGGCTTATTTTAATTAATATAAAATTTCAAATTTCATATTAATCTTAATTAAAGTGTATTAGCCACAATTAATTAGTTAAATTAATATTTCCAAAACACCAATTTATCTAATTAATCATGCTTTAATTTAATCAACTCATGTCCAACACAAATTGAAGCAAAATCAATCAATTTCATGCTTATCAAGTCACGGCAATATGCATAATTTATATCCAATTTTGATTTCAATCTAATTAAATCAACAATCAATATACACATCATGCTTTAAACACATCCAATGGTCTAAAATAAAAACTCACCATGATATATCTAGGGTTCATGGTTTCGGCTAAAGCAAGGAAATTGGGGAAAATTTATCCAATCAATTTTTCTCAAATTTTAAGATGCATAAATCTAATTCATCATCATCCAAGCTCAACCAAACCATCAATTTGAAGAAATCATGCATAAATCATAAAAACCCCAAATTAAAGTATATAAACCCTAAGTTCATTTCATGCTTAGAAAAGGCTCTTGATACCATTGTTGGGTTCCTAACACATGCCAAAGATCTTCTAAGTTGAAATTAATGTGAATACTCAACTAAGTTGAGGAAAAAACTTACATTGATCGGTTTTGTAGGATGTTGGAAGTTCAAAACTTTTGTGTTGTTGAAGAGCTCCAAGCTTTCCCTTGTGTTCCAAACTCTAGGATTGGTTTCCCTAACACCTTGAATGACTCATTGGAAGTGCTAGCTCACTTGAAACTTTGAGTTTAAGTCGAACAATCCAACACGTAACTTCGCTCGGGCCCGGGTTTGTTTAATTTCGAATTAAAGATTTTGTCGTTGCGATATTATTAAATCCAATTTAATTAAATAATTATGCCTTGCAAAATTATTATTAAAGTCACTTATGATTTAATTCCAAATTAATTCGTTCGCCCGAATTAAAACCCAATTTTTATTCCGCTTTGAAATCTAATTTTAATTAATATATCGAATATATTTAATCGATTAATTCTAAATTAATCGTTCTCTCTCTTCTATTCGAATTTTATCTCAGATAAATTCTTGATGTAATTAATCCTAGATTAATTTTCTCTCTCTTGTAATTAATCCCAGATTAATTCTGTTCAAGTCAAACATCATTGGTGAATCTTTGGGAAGCGACCCATGAGATCCCTGGATATATTGGCAGTAAATCCGGTCATCGGACTATCCGAATACGTGCGTACCCTGTACCACGTTCTTACCAATTTACAAGACATGGTTGGCTTCTAGCAAAGCACCGTGCCTACCCAATTCTCCAGAAATATTATTTTATTGAATACATAATCTATACCAGGCGTAGTATACTAAGTATTGCGTATTACGATCCAATATCTGATGTCACATGCTAGGCCTGGGGTTGGAATTGTGTCTGCCCCGTACGAAGCATATATCAGATCACTAGCAAATAGTCTCTTTAATCAGATAATCATGACCTTGTCATATTATCCCGATAGTTGCAACATAATAGAGTGCCAGTTCTGTATCCATGCGTGATCATCATCTCCATATGAAAGAAGTGACACTTCCATCTTGACATCACACCCAATACACTACGATTCTCAATAAACCCATAAGAGGCATACACAGAACCTGTTAAAGTCCCGGATGACCAAAACCAAAGCGTATTGATTGTCGCAAGTATTAGCAATGCAAGTCTCAGGTTAAGACCAAATACACCTACCCTGATTCGGATTCCCATAGACACATATTATACTACCATTGGGATTCTGAGGGGTCTATCCAGAGCGAAGCAATTTCTGTACCATCAGTAAACAGAACCTCATATCACACTTGCATAAGTATCCAATACTTAAATATATGAGAAATATGTCGTTAAGCTTCCATAACGCACACAAGTGTAATACTAGCCTATTCCGCATTATCGATGTCCAGTCTCGATAATACTATGACTATGGATATTTAATGATTAAACCTTTCGTGGATTGATATGTCTCATATCTTATTAATCTGGAACTAATCATAAGGACTTTTATCATTTATATATTCAAGTAATCGGATTACAAAATGATAAAATGACAATTTCCATTGTCACATAGTTATTTGTACAAAAATAACAATGTCATTTACAAATAGTGATGCTATGGGTCATAATTGTCCAACATTTCTCTCAAATCCCTTTTTTTGTAATCTATTTTTGAAGCCAAAAGTTGAAGCAAAATTAAAAAATCCAAGCTTAAAAGATAAGGCCATGACCGACTTCATAAGGGCAAAATAGGAATTTGAATTTTACAAATTTAATCAATATTAAAAATGCCAAAAACCAAGTTGTCAACCATTTTAATTAATATATGCACAAATGTACCAATTACATTTTGCCATATTAAAGTTAAGAGTTATTTATATTTAATGAATCTAATTATTTAACAATTACATAATTAGATAATTACAAATATAAATATCCAAATATATGTATAATATTTACATTAGATATTCCATAATACATATATTTGTGACAAGTGTCAAATACCTTATTTGACAATTAATTAATTTGGATTTAATAAAATCAAGTATTTAAATCAAATACACATTAATTAGGAAAAAGCCGGAAAAACCCTTAAAGCGTGTATTTATCATTTAACCGTTAAACGATCTATAAATAATCAATATTATTTATAAAAATAGCCATAGTGCTCTACGAGTATGTTTCATTCGTGAGACTCTCCAGATTCAGGCATATCCCTCACGAAATCCAATTTAGTGTCCATAATCTACCCACCCGTTGGTTATGATGACCATGAATAAACTCGCTGAATCATACAGGTCGAGGTCATCGCATACATATAATCTCTCTGTCACAGGTATTCATATTATCCCAGAGATATAGATAAAAACATCAAATCTCTATAGGTATAATCTCGTCGACGACTCTATTAGCAACCTCTTAATAACACTCAAAACTAACTTCTACAGTGTACCATATGCCTATGGATTTAACAGATTGCTAATTGCACATTGAATACCTATGCTCTGTACACAGAACTGACGGATCTTATCTTGATATGCACATGATATCCTGAGGATCAGTCCATACCTAACGAACAGGCGAAGGTCTGATCTAAATAGATCGGTGATGTGACTGCCATCAAAGTGTGGATGATACCCCATATATCCACAGTGGTATCTCAAGTCGAATGATCATTATGCTCACTCAACCCGAGAAGATTCCTATTGACGTTGGTATACCATCTATTAGGAAATCTTCGGTGAATCGTTCAATGTTTATCCACTATAAACACCTACACGTCTATACGAGTCTCCTCAGACTCATGGTTCATTGGGATAAACCATCAGACCAAGTCTCGATATACGACGTGTACTGGTCTCATCGGATTTTACTAACCGACCCGTGTTAGTAAATCTTGACCAGGAACTTTATTTGATAATATACTTCTAGTAGTGACACTTCCCCATGTCAATTAAAAATTACTTTGTAACTGCGCACTACATTATATATTATCGGGTCTTTGTCTAATATATACATATCATTAAATCATATTTAGTTTCAATATAATCGTAATTAGATCGAATATGTATATAAAAGCAAGAAGTATTACCATAAATAAGTAATATTATGGAAAAAGGAATTGTTCATATTCATGAATCAGACATGAATACGATCCGAATTGGCACTCTGAGCACCAACCCTAACAAATTCTCCCACTTGCTCTAGTGCCAATCCACGGTATCATATACACATCTTAATATGTATTACATACGTATGGTCCTAAAAAAACTAACCTAGCACTTAAGAGGTAGGCAACAACAAGTATGCCCGCTATAGTATATTGGGTTTGTCCAACAAACCCAAAACATTTCCTTTAAACAACATCATTCATATTTTGTATAACCTAAGTTATACTTCAATATGACTGAGATGCGATATCAATATTGTGCTATAACAACTGAATTGTCCAAGTATTTTGGGATTGGGTCTAAAATACTATGCAGACAACCGCAAGCAAGCTACAATAGATGGCACACATTTGTCGATAGACTGAATTATTGGCTCAGCATCGCGACGCGTGAAGGCTTGGGCGTCGCGACGCATGCTACAGTAGATGGCGGCTGTCAGTAGATCAATAATTGTGCTGACATCATGATGATATAGTGATGACACGGTGATGATGCATGTGGGCAGCTGAATAATTGAGGCGCGTCACGACACGTGAACAATCAATTTCCATTTTTGCCATTTTTGTCTGTTTTTTATCGTTTTATTTATCTGCAAAACAAATCAAAACGTTCATATAACCTGAGAAACCATATAAAATATTTGGTCAAAGGGACGGTAAATATTGATATATTTTTCGCTCATCAGCTAGACACACAAAATTAATCCCTAAACGTTTTAGAGATTAATGTCACACAAGGGAAAACTTTGTTTTTCTTCTTGTTATTCTTTTTATTTTCTCAACACTTTGAGAGAGTTTGGAGAAGAAGAATATGGAGGCTAGGGTTAGAATGAAAGGGATTAGCAAAAAGAAAAATCTAATTTTCTTTTATACTTGGGGTTATTTGTTTCCAAAACAAACAAACCATTCTCCTCCCCCTTAAGTTAGTTTCGGCCAAGACATAAGGAATTCCAAAAAATTGTACAACAAATAAATCTAATATTAAAAGCCATCATCATGACAAGATATGTTACAAAATTAAATATTTAATTACTCTTTTGAAAATATAACTTCCAAAAGTAACCAAGGGTTTCCAAAACCCCAAAACTTGAAATTCCAATAATGGCCTTATTAAATTACAAAATGGACCTACAAATCTGAGCTCCTATAATCTCAAAATATTAATTAATCTCTTAATTAAATATTCTGAATTATTAACTCCAGGTTATTCCACTAAAAACCCGAAGCTGCACTCTCGTTGCCGCAGATAGTATATTAAGCCGAACCACGTTGGTATCCATCGATATAGTAATTACATACGTATTAACCCTCCATGAGTATCTCGTAATTATGGCTGGGTCATAATGTCCGTTATACCACTCTAATTATTTTTACCTTAAGTACCGTTGATTCTCTAATGAACGATTTATTCATAACCATTCTGAATGTTAATCTTTCTATTCGTAATAGAAAGACTTAAGCGCTCTAACCGTTCAAGTACCAAATCAACCCTTAAGAAAGATAATAATCTATTTCTTGTAAGAAGGAGTGAACTCCATATCTATGTAAAACATCCCCTGCTACACACTAAACCATGTCCCAAAGTACGTAGCTATTGGTCAGGATTGCTACACCAACCTCACATTTATAAATCAAAGGACATTGCCTGCCATGCAGAAGTTCCTAGTACACTCATGATTAAGATCAATCCATATATGACCATTTGGTAGATTTAAATGAATTTCTTTATTTAACGGATATTATAAGAAACACATTTCTATCTGGGTCCAGTCCTATATGATCACATCATACAAGGTGCCTCGATTTTCATGTCTCCACATGGATGATCCCGGATCAAGGTCGCCATACAGTTATATAATGGACCGCAGCTATAGATAAATCACAATCAAAGTACCTGTTTTGTTTGTTCCATATGGACTATTTTAGATTACAAACTTTAGACTTAAATCCTCTTGTGTATGACACTCATACACTAAGTCTGAAGGAACATGAGTAATCTAGGGTAAACAAGATAATATATAATATGTGATATTAAACAAACACTTTGATAAATGAACAATGCATCATTTTATTTCATAAAACATAATATCGTTTACATTACATGATGCTCTAGGGCATATATCGCAACAATCTCCCACTTGCACTAGAGCAAATGAGACATGTCATGTAATCTTAGACTATCTAGGTAACCTTCAAATACTTTAGTCGATAAGGTATTTGTAAAAGGATTAGTCAGATTCTCTGCGGATACAATCTTTGTAACTGAAACGTCTCATCTCTGTACTATCTCCCTGATGAGATGATATTTCCTTTTTATATGCTTTCCCCTCTTGTGACTTCTTAGTTCATTTGAATTTTCCACTCCACCACTATTATCGCAATAAGGTGTGAGTGGTTTATCCATATCTGGAACGACTTCCAGATCTCCCAAGAACTTACGGAGCAAGACTGCTTCCTTAGTTGCTTCGCAAGCTGCTACATACTCAGCCTCCATGGTGGAGTCAGCAATACAAGAATGCTTTATACTCTGGCATACTATAGCCCCACCACCTATGGTAAGTACTGATCCAGATGTTGATTTTCTTGAATCGACATCCGTCTAAAAATAAGAATACACAAGCATATAATCTCTCGTTCTCTTAAGATACTTAAGAATGTGTTTCACAGCTACCCATAATCCAATCCTTGGTTAGACTGAAACCTACTGACCACTCCCACTGTAAAGCAGATGTCCGGTCTCGTGCATAACATAGCATACACGAGACTACCAACTGCTGAGACATATGGGATATGTCTCATTTCCTCAACTTATTGACGTGTTTTAGGAGATTGTTCATTTGACAAATGAATTCCATGTCGATAAGGCAAATTGCCTTTCTTGGAATTCTGCATCCCAAATCACACAAGTATCTTGTCGATGTAGGATGTCTAAGATATAGCTAACAATCATTTCTTGTGATCCCGAAGTATCAGGATCCCAATAACATAACTGGTATCTCCCTAATCTTTCATTTGGAATTGGTTAGCTAGCCAGGTTTTCACGTCCGATAATATCTTTACATCATTCCCAATGAATAAAATATCATCGTCATATAAAACAAGAAAAACCACCTTCCCTTCAATGACGCGCTTGTATACATAAGGCTCATCAACATTCTGCTCAAAGTCATAAGACTTGATCGTGGTATCAAATCTTATGTTCCAAGATCGAGATGCTTGCTTGAGTCTATAAATTGACATTTGTAGCATGCAAACCATTTTCTCTTGACCTTGGGCTATGAACCCATCTGGTTGTACCATATAGATACACTCATCAAGATTGCCATTCAAGAATGCAGTCTTGACGTCCATTTGCCAAATCTCATAGTCATAATATACGGCAATGGATAGAAGAGTGCAGATGGATTTTAGCATGGCTACTGGCGAGAAAGTTTCCTCATAGTCAACTCTCTCTTTATGGGTATAACCTTTGGCCACTAGCCTAGCCTTGAAGGTCTGTACCTTCCCATCTGCCCCTCCCATATTTCTCTTGTAGATCCACTTGCATCATATAGGTCCAATCGGGTTGGTCTACAAGTTCCTAGACTGAGTTGGAGTACATGGACTCCATCTCTAGGTTCATGGCTTTGATCAATTCCTCTTTATCAGAATCATCCATCGCACTACGATATGTCAATGGATCATCTACACCATTGCTGGAGGCAACTACTTGTGCCTCTCCTAGATAGCGATCAGGTTGTCGTACAACCCTCCCATTACGTCTAGGTGGCAGATCATTCTGACAAACTTGCATCTGACGCTCAGATGTCGAAGATGCTATGTGTTTGTCAACTGTTGTTGATGATGGTGTGTTGGTCGAACCAGCAAGTAACTCCTCGAGTAACATTTTACTTCGAGGTTTGAGCTCCCTCATATAGTCCTCCTCTAGAAACGTAGCGTTTTTCGATACAAACACTTTGTTATCATTAAGACTATAGAAGAATCCAACCCTAGTCTCTTTAGGATAGCCTACAAATAGACACACCTGTGAACGCGGTTCCAACTTTGTAGTCTTATTCTTCAGCACATGTGCTAGACACCCCCATATGCGAAAATGTCGTAAACTAGTTTCACAACCACTCCAAAACTCTAAGGGAGTCTTAGGAACAGACTTAGATGGAACTACTTTAAGGATATACATTGTTGTTTGCAATGCATACCCCCAAAACGAACTAGGTAGTGAGCTATAACTAAACATAGATCTTATCATGTCTAGTAGGGTCAGATTTCTCCTCTCTGCAACACCATTTTGCTGTGGTGTTCCAGGTGTTGTGAGCTGCGATACTATCCCATACTCAACTAAGAATTCCTTGAAATCTTTGTCAAGGTATTCTCCTCTACGATCCGATCATAGAGTTTTGATTTTCTTACCTAATTGGTTTTCAACCTCAGCACAATACTCTTTGAACTTTTCAAAAGTATCTGACTTGTGCTACATTAGGTAAACATACTCATATCTTGAATAATCGTCAATAAATGTGATGAAGTATTCATAACCACCTCGGGCTCTTACATTCATCGGTCCGCAAATGTCTGATTGTATTAGCTCAAGTGGTTGATTGGCTCTTATACAATTTCCAGTAAAAGGTCTCTTCGTCATTTTTCCTTCTAAATAGGATTCACAGACTAGTAAAGTTTCGAGCTTTAACTAGTTTAAGGCTCTTTTCTTTATCAACCTATCTATCAGGTCAATGTTGATATGACCAAGTCTAAGATGCCACAGATATGTGTCTGTTGGGTTCTAATGAACAAACCAAGATCCTTTTAAGCATAAAATCATGTGAATACATAATGAAATATAGCGGAAATATACTCACAATACTCGGTTGGATGGATGTGTAGAGTTCAAATTTTTGGCTTCCTTTGAAGTTGCTCCAAGCTCCTCCAATGTTGAGTGTCAAGCTCTAAGCTTTGAGAAAGGATTTCAAACTCTAGGGAAAGGTTTCCCTATCACCTTTGTATGATCTTTGATGTGCTAGCAATGGATAATTTTTGCAACAAAATTTCCCCTATTTCTTCCTTGTAACTCTCGGCCAAGCCAAGATTTTGGAGAGGGAGAAATCAAATGGCGTGAATGATAGAGAAGAGATGAGAGATGAGTGAATGTGTTAAGTGTTATTTGACTTTCTAAAAATCAAATATTGATATAGCAAAATCAAAGTTGGTAAATGTCCATCACTATACTAACTTGTGTGAACAACAAGCCAACATCACATCACACTAACTTCCATCACAAAAAGTGATGAGAAAGACAAGTGATGTGACTTGCGATGTGACACGTGGGCCCCATTTGAATTCAAAATCTGAGTGGGCCCATAAACACATTTCGGGCTCGGGTTCGTTAATTCCGAATTAACGAACTTTCCGTTGCGACTTAATTAAATCAAATTTAATTAAATAATAATGCCTCGCAAAATTATTATAAAAGTCGCTCGCGAATTAATTCTAAATTAATTCGTTCGCCCGAATTAAAATCTAATTTTAATTCCGTTATGAAATCTAATTTCATTTAATATATCAAATATATTATTTTATCGATTAATTCCAAATTAATCGTTCTATCTCTTCTAGTTGAATTTTATCCCAGATAAAATCTTGCCGTAATTAATTCTAGATTAATTTTCTCTCTTTTCTAATTAATCCCAAATTAATTATGTTCGAGTCATACATCATCGGTGAATCTTCGGAAAATGACCCATGAGATCCCTAGATATGTTGGCAGTAAATCCGGTCATCGGACTATCCGAACACGTGCATACCCCGAACCACGTTTTTACCGATTTACAAGACATGGTTGGCTGCTAGCAAAGCGCCGTGCCTACCCAATTCTCCAGAAATATTCTTTAAGGAATATATAATCTATGTCAGGCGTAGTATACGTAGTATTGCATATTGCGATCCAGTATCAGATGTCATATGCAAGGCCTGGGGCTAGAATAGTGTCTGCCCCGTACGAAGCGTATATCGGATCACAAGCAACTAGTCTCTATAATCGGATAATCATGACCTTCTCATATTATCCCGATAGTTGCAACATAATAGAGAACCAGTTTTGTATCCTTGCTTGATCATCATCTCCATATGACTGAAGTGATACTTCCGTTTTGACATCATACCCAATACACTACGATTCTCAATAAACCCAGAAGAGGCGTACACAAAACCTGTTAAAGTCTCGGACAACCAAAACCAAAGCATATTGATTGTCGCAAGTACTAGCGATGTAAGTCTCAGGTTAAGACCAAATACACCTACCCTGATGCGGATTCCCATAGACACATAGTCATACTACCAATGGGATTCCGCGGGGTCTATCCAGAGCGAAGCTGTTTCCGTACCATCACTAAACACAACCTCCTATCACACTTGCATAATTATCCAATACTTAAATATATGAGAACTATGTCGTTACGCTTCCATAGCACGCACAAGTGCGATACTAGTCTATTCCGTATTATCGATGTCCAGTCTCGATAATACTACGACTAGAGATATTTAATGATTAAACCTTTGTGGATTGATATTGTCTCATATCTTATAATCCGGAACTAATCATAAGGACTTTTATCATTTATATATTCAAGTAATCTAATTACAAAATGATAAAATAGAAATTTCCATTGTCACACAGTTAATTTGTACAAAAACCACAATGTCTTTTACAAATAGTGACGCTATGGGTCATAATTATCCAACAATCTCCTACTTGGCCTAGTCACTCAAGCATCTAACACCTAAACTATGTACATGTCACTCAAATTTTTGCTGAGGAATAGCTTTCGTCAGCGGATCTGCAATGTTGTCCTATGATGCGACCTTCTCGATCTTCACATCACCATGATGTATGATCTCACGAATCAGATGGAAACGTCGAAGAACATGCTTGGATCGTTGATGAGACCGTAGTTTCTTAGCCTGCGCTATAGCCCCGTTATTGTCACAATACAATGGAACGAGCTCAGCTGCTAACAAAACTACTCCTAATCCAATTAGGAATTTACGGATCCAAACTGCCTCTTTTGCTGCTTCAGCTGCAACAATATACTCCGCTTCTATTGTTGAATCGGTAACAATCTCTTGCTTGGAAGATTTCCAACTTACTGCTCCGTTGTTAAAACAAAATATGTACCCAGATTGTGACTTACAGTCGTCTTTATCAGTTTGGAAACTTGCATCGGTATACCCAGTTACCTCAAGTTCTCCATCTCCATAGATCAACAAAGCATCCTTAGTTCGTCTGAGTTACTTAAGGATATTCTTAACCGCCATCCAGTGACCATCACCTAGATCAGGCTGATAGCTACTACACATGCTCAAAGTATAGGATACATCATATCGCGTACATATCATGGCATACATGTTCGATCCGACTGCCGAAGCGAATGGGATCCGACTCATGTTGTCTCTCTCATATTGAGTTTTAGGACACATGTCCTTAGATAGAGTGATGCCATGTGACACTGGCAACAGTCCCCTCATGGACTGTTCCATGTTGAATCTCTTCAACACTTTGTCAATATATGTGCTCTTGGAGAGTCCAAGCAGCTTTCTAGATCTATCCTAGTAGATATTTATTCCCAGAATAAAGACTGCTTCTCCTAGATCTTTCATGGAGAATTTTAATGAAAGCCAAGCTTTCACCGATTGTAGCATGGGAATGTCATTGCCAATAAGCAATACATCATCAACGTAAAGGACAATGAATGTCAGTGCGCTCCCACTAACCTTCTTATATACACAAGGATAATCCTCATTTTGAATGAAATCATATTATTTTATGATCTCATCAAAACATTGGTTCCAAGAACGTGATGCTTACTTCAATCCATAAATGGATCGATTTAACTTACAAACCTTGTTCGAATGTTTTGGTACGACAAAACCGTCAGGCTGTTGCATATAAACATCCTCCAAAAGGTTTTCGTTAAGGAAAGCGGTTTTGACGTCCATCTGCCATATCTCATAATCGAAATAAGCAGTAATATCATGCATTATCCGAATGGATTTAATCATGGCAACAAGTGAAAAAATTTCATCATAATCGACGCCATGTCGTTGATGATACCCTTTCGCTACAAGCCTAGCTTTGTACGTTTGTATGTTGCCATCCATATCTGTCTTCTTCTTGAAGACCCATTTGGAACCAATAGGCTTTATGCCTTCTGGTGCATCAACTAGTGTCCAAACTTGGTTGGTGTACATGGAATCCATTTCGAATTTCATGACATCTTGCCATAAACCGGAGTCGATACCTTGTATCGCTTCCTCATACGTAGTCGATTCGTCTTCCTCAATAAGATTAATATCCACATGAGGTGAGATCAGAAACCCATACATCTCAGGCTGTTTTCTGACTCTCTCCGATCTACGCGCTTCTTGTGCATTCGAAGATTGTGGTACAGTCTCATCCCTGATGAGTTGTTTGTGTTCCGTTAAGGATTCTTTGCCAGGAACAATATCACTCCAACTTTCATCGAGTTCTACTTTCCTCCCACTAACCACTGCATTTAAGAATTCATTATCAAGGAAAACCTCATGTAGAGCAACAAATACTTTGTTCTCATGTGGGTTTTAGAAGTAATATCCTTTGGTTTCCCTAGGATAACCTACAAATAGACACGTATCCGATTTGGTTTCAAGTTCGGTACCATCCAAACGTTTAACGTATGCCCAGCAACCCCAAATCTTCAGGAATGAGAAACTCGGTTTCTTTCCTGTCCATATCTAATACGGAGTCTGTTGAACAGACTTTGACGGAACCTTATTCAAAATAAGTATTGCACTATTCAATGCATATCCCCAGAAGGAAATAGGTAGCTTTGTGCGACTCATCATCGACCTTACCATGTCTAACAAAGTTCGGTTTCTCCGTTCGGACACACCGTTTAATTGAGGTGTTCCGGGAGGAGTCCACTGTGAAAGAATACCATACTCTTTCAAGTAATCAAGAAACTCATTGCTTAAGTATCCGACCGTAATGTTTTAATACTTTTGCCGGTCTATTTTTCTACTTTGTGTCGAAACTCTTTGAATTTCTCAAAGGTTTCCGACTTGTGTCTCATAAGATACACATAACCATAACGCGATGCATCATCCGTAAAAGGTTACGAACTATTCATTTCACCTCTAGCCTGGCTAGACATGGGCCCACATACATTACTATGAACGAGGGCTAACAGTTCGGTGGCACGTGCATCTTTACGGCTAAAAGGTGTTTTAGCCATTTTGCCTAATAAACAAGATTCGCAGACATCATATGAATTTGGATCAAATCCATCCAAGTACCCACTCTTCGAAAGTGTGGATATGCGAGTCTTGTTAATGTGTCCCAGACAACAATGCCACATATAAGTTTCATCTTTGTTACTTAATTTAAGCCTTTTGTCTGTTACATTATATCTTTGAGATTGATATATATTCAAAATATAAATACCATTATTCACATCAGCACTGCATATCTCCATATCATTTTTATACATAATCACCCAATGTTTCTAAAAACAAAAGTATAGCCATATTAGGCCAATAAAGATAAAGATATAATATTCCTAGTCAAACTAGGTACATAATAACAATCTGAAAGATTAAGTACATGCCCCGAGGGTAGTTCTAAAATATAAGTCCCAACGGCCAAAACAGTGACTCTAGTTCCATTTCCAACACGGAGGTCAATCTCTCCTTAAGCCAGTCTCCTGCTAATCCGCAGATCCTGTACATCAGTACATATATAACTACCACAACCAGAATCAAAAATCCAATTTTTAAATCTAGAAATAGACATGTTTATTTCTATAACAAACATATATGAAGCCGGTGTCTTACCCATTTTGATTTCCTTCATTTGCGCCTTGTACTCATTGTTGGACAGTTATGACCCATAGCGTCATTGTTTGTAAAAGACATTGTGTTTTTGTAAAAAATTAACTTTGTTGTAATGAAATTGCCTTTTACCGTTTTGTAATTTATTTACTTTGATATATAAATGGTAAAAGTCCTTATGATTAATTCCGGATTGAGATGATATGAGACAGTATCAATCCATAAAGGTTTAATCATTAAATATCCATAGTCATAGTATTATCGAGATTGGACATCGATAATGCAGAATAGACTAGTATTGCACTTGTGCGCGTTATGAGGGTATAACGGTATAGTTCTCATATATTTAAGTATTGGATACTTATGCAAGTGCGATAGGAGGTTGTGTTTTACCGATGGTGTGGAAAACAACTCGCTCTGGATAGACCCCTTGAAATCCCATTGGTAGTATGTATATGTGTCTATGGGAGTCCGCTTCAGGGTAGGTGTATTTGGTCTTAACCTGAGACTTGCATCGCTAGTACTTGCGACAATCGGTTAAACTTTGGTTTTGGTCGTCCATGACTTTAATAGGTTCTGTGTATGCCTCTTCTGGTTTTATTGAGAATCGTAGTGTATATTGATGTGATGTCAAGACGGAAGTATCACTTCAGACATATGAAGATGATGATCACAGGGAGGGATTCAGAACTGGTACTCTATTGTGTTGCAACCATCGGGATAATATGACAAGGTCATGATTATCCGATTCAAAGAGACTAGTTGCTTGATATCCGATATGTGCTTCGTACGGGGCAGACACTATTCCAGCCCCAGGCCTTGCACGTGACATCCGATACTGGATCGCAATACACAATACTTACGGTATACTACGCCTGATAAAGATCGTATATTCCAGCAAGAATATTTCTGGAGAATTAGGTAGGCATGGCGCTTTGCTAGAAGCCAACCTTGTCTAGTAAATCGGTAAAAATGTAGTAAGAGGTACGTACGTGTTCGGATAGTCCGACGACCGCATTTACTGCCAACATATCCAAGGATCTCTTGGGTCGCTTCCCAAAGATTCACCGATGACGTATGATTCGAGCTTAATTAATTTGAGATTAATTGCGGAGAGACTTTATCTTGGATAAAGTACTGTTTGAAGAGAGAGAAAAATTAATTTGGAATTAATCGACAAAATAATATATTCGATATATTAAACGAAATTGGATTTCGACGCGGAATTAAAATTAGATTTTAATTCGGGCAAACGAGTTAATTTAGAATTAATTCGTTAGCGATGTGAATAGTAATTTCGCTAGGCATAATTATTTAATTTCGTCGCGACGGAAGTTCGTTAATTCAGAATTAGCGAAACCGAGCCCGGAAGTGTTTGCGGGCCCACTCGCATTTCGAATTCGAGCGGGGTCCACAAGTCACATCGCGAGTCACATCACTTGTCATTTATTTGTGATAGATGTCAAAGTCTTTTTTGTGAGTGACATGTTGTCACTATTTATGATGGAGTTTGGTGTGGGGAATTAATGCAAAATTGGAGCCAAAATGGCTTTGACTTTTTGTAACCATTTACCAAAAAAAATTGGTAATTGTTTTTCCAATTTTTGTATACGGTTTTTGAAGCCAAATAGAATAGAAAAACAGAATTTATTCTCTCTCCCAAATTGCTGAAACCAGTGAAGCTAGAACTCTTCAAGGGATCATACAAGGTGATTAGGGAAACCTATTCAAGAGCTTGGAAAGACAAAAAAAGAAAGCTTGGAGCATTGTGGACTGCCTTGGCCGAACCTTGGACTGCTTGGAGGAAAAAAATTTTGTTGTTTGACGCATCCAAAACCGATCGATGTAAGTGTGTTTCCGCCACTCTTTTTCGTTATTCATTCGTATTTCTTTGTTCATTATGATCTTGGGACTAATCATAGAAACGAACAATGGTATCATTGAGCCTAAAATGAGCATGAAATGTATTAGGGTAAAATTTGGGGAAAATCTATGTGAGCATGATTTGATTAAATTGAATGGTTGAGTATGCTTGTATGTTGATGAAATGAGGTTGGATTGGATCAATTTCAACAAATTATGATTGTATCAAAATTTTCCCCACCTTAAGGCTTGGCCGAATATTAGTAGTACCATAGGCTCTTGGAAAATTTTGTTTTGATGATCATTGGATGAGTTGAAATGAATGAAAAGTCGATTTGTAATTCGATCGGATTGAAAAACGAAATCGAACTTAAAAGCTTACCTTGGCCGAGAGAGCTTATGGCATGTATGGACTTGATTTTTGATTCAAAAATTATTGGACAATAATTGAACAATTAGATACATAATTAATTTGTAAATTGTATTTTGGAAATATTGAATTAGTTAATTAATTGATGTATTACACTTTAATTACCAAAGATAATAATTTGGTTAATGGGATTAATTTTGAATGGGCTTCAAATTATTATATTTGGGCATAATGGGCTTGGTTGGGCCAAGTTGGGTTAGGCCAATTGGATTGGATCCAAATTGGGCCTAAATCATTCCATTAAGTCCAATGTAAGAAATGGGCTTTAAAGTTTAAGTGGGCCTTATGTGCTTGATATTGGTTTTATGGCAAATAAGGGTGATTCCTTAATTGGGCTTGGTAATTGGGTTTGACCTACATTGACCAAAACCCATGCCTTATGAAATCAATTGAAAGCCCATCAGACTTTAATTAAACGAACATTGGATGTTAGTTGGGCTTTGAGACTCGATAAGATTAGATTTGGAATCTAGTCGTTAAGCGCATTAAATAGTGTAAATATTTAATTTGGAATTAAATAGTTGAATTAGTATTGAATACAGAAAATTAGATTTAACGAGTAGTTCGATATAATTCAAGAATTCGTACTTTGAGTACTTATTCTCAAACGAGTTGGACTCGTGCAAAATCAAATATGTTTAAACATTGGATGGTCACTAATATTAAAGACTAATTAATTGGATTAGATTGGTTGTAATGCATGCTATGAATGAATATATGGATGGATATTAGAAGGGAAAGGGTAATTTTGGAAATTATTGTAAATTTGGAATTTATAAATTGGACCTACGTGTCCAGCCTTATCTCTCATTATTCTTTGTATTCTCTTCTCACCTAATTCCCCTCAATGTAATGAGGTTCTATTATTGTATTATGTAATTGGGTAGAAGTAGAATAGTGCTAGCCAGGGGAGAGGAAAATGAGTGATTGTTCTAGGAACAATCTGTTTAAATATCCATCCGCATATCGTTATTAGTTTACTTTCCGCGCCTTATTATGCTTTTAGAAGCATGCTTAAGGGTGAATGATGAGACCTTAACAAAGATAATAAATTGGTTGCCAATTTACGCGAAAAACCCTCAAAACATATTAAGTGTTATTTCCTTCCGTTGAGTGATTCTTACTCAAGATCCAAAGTTGGCATTGGTTTGTTGGCCAAAGTCAATACCTTTTTCAATTGCAGATGTGTTGAATCATGAGAGTTTTGTTCCATATCGGGTTGTCTGTCCAAGTCGTGATTTGTTGGCCAAAGTCAAGATCACTCTTGTCCATCGACATGATTACGAAGCTTTCCATGTCAATGGGTCCTGCTTAACTGGAATCATTAAGCTTGTTGTGCCAAAGCCAAAGCTTAGTTGATTCAGAGGAAAAAGGTTAGGAAAATATATTGGATATATTGGCATATATATTGTATATATGTTTCAGGACTTGGATGTCCACCTACCAGATATAGGAATTGGATAAGATCCAATTGATCTTCGAGATCTACCTAGTAAAATATCATACAGCTTGTTGGCCAAAGCCAAAGTTGTGTGTTATTTAACGGGATCCTAGCCCACTAGGAAACTGGGTTTCCGAGTACTCAACATAGGGTTAGAGGCTCGCCAAAAAAATAGTGGGAGGAAGTAGTATGGAATTTACAATTTCATTCAGATACTTAGCTTTACGCGCTTTCATATTATTTCGTCAAAATTATATTACTAGTTGGACTAATACAATGTTATTTTTCTTGTAACAGTTAGACTGTACCCATATATCATTGATTAGATAGTTAGACTATCATAATCAATATGAAGGAAATGGAAATGTCCGAGACATTATCATGGGCGAAAATGTCTTCAAGGGCACGAACTTTGCCGATTGGGAAATGAATTTGAGGATAGTCCTCGGAGCCGAGAGGCTGCTATATATTATACAGACACCTCTTCGGCCTAAGCCCAAACCTGATCAGTTACTTGAGCTGGAGCTTTGAAAGACTCACATCGATGATAATGATACTGCTCAGTCTATTATGCTTGCTTCTATGACTCAGCATTTCCTTCGACAGAACAGAGACTTGGATCCCTATAACATGTTGGCGAGGTTGCACGATCTTCACCGATCTAACCGAAGGTCGAAGAGATATGAGTTAACACAGAAGCTCTTCCATTCACGTATGTCAGAAGGCATGTCTGTTGAGTCCCATGTGATACATATGATTGCTGACATAGATGAGCTGGCTGAGATGGGGATAGTCTTAGAGGTGAAATTTCCATAGATATGATCTTGCAATCTCTCCCCGATACTTGGAAACAGTTCATCATAAACTATAACTTGATGAACATAGATGATACTCTTGGAGAGTTGTTGTCAATTATCAAGGAAGCTGAGAAGGAGCTACTTAAAGGCAAAAAGCACGAGGCGCACTTTGCTTCGACATCTCAGACACCAAGGGCTGGGCCCAAGGCGATTGGAGGTTTGAAGAAGAAGAAGCATAAAAGAAAGGGCAAGGCCAAATCGTCCAAGGCTTATGGGAAGCCTAAAGACAAATATCAGGATGTTTGCCTCCAGTGCGGCAAGCGGGGTCACTGGAAACGTGACTGCCGTGAGTACAAGGCGCTCCAGAAGGAGATTAAAGCGGCAAGACACCGGCTTCATGTATGTTTGTTATTGAGCAAACATGACTATTTCTAGTTTAAAAATTGGATTTTGATTGGTTGTGGTACTCACATATGTACTGATGTGCAGGATCTGCGGATTAGAAGGAGACTGTCCTCAGGGGAGATTGATCTACGCGTCGGAAATGGGGGCACCAGTCGCCGTTTTGGCCGTTGGCACTTTTGTTTTAGAACTGCCCTCGGGGCATGTACTTGAACTAATGATGTTATTATGTACCTAGTTGACTAGGAATATTATTTTTGTATCTATGTTAACCCCATTTGGGTATACTTTTGTATTCAGGAACACGGGTGTTTTGTATATAAAAATGATGTAGAAATTGCACTGCTGTTGTTGCAAATAATGGTCTTTATATTTTGAATCGAAATCAATCTCAGACATATAATATAACAAACAAAAGGCTTAAATGAGTATAAAGATGAAACTTATATGTGGCACTATCATCTGGGACACATAAACAAGACTCTCATATCCACACTTTCGAAGAGTGGGTACTTGGACGGATTTGATCCAAATTCATATGACGTCTGCGAATCTTGCTTATTAGGCAAAATGCCTAAATCACCTTTTAGCGGTAAAGGTGAACGTGCCACTGAACTGTTAGCCCTCGTTCATAGTGACGTATGTGGGCCCATGTCTAGCCAGGCTAGAGGTGGATACGAATACTTCGTAACCTTTACGGATGATGCATCGCGTTATGGTTATGTGTATCTTATGAGACACAAGTCGGAAACTTTTGAGAATTCAAAGAGTTTCGACACGAAGTTGAAAAACAGATCGGCCAAGAGTATAAAGACATTCGGTCGGACCCGTTGGTGGCGAATACTTGAGCAATGAGTTTCTAGATTACTTGAAAGAATATGGTATTCTTTCACAGTGGACTCCTCCTAGACATCGCAATTAAACGGTGTGTTCGTGTCGAACGGAGAAACCAAACTTTGTTGGACATGGTTAGGTCTATGATGAGTCGCACTGAGCTACCTATTTCCTTCTGGGGATATGCATTAAACAGTGCAATTCTTATTTTGAATAAGGTTCCGTCAAAGTCTGTACAACAGACACCATATGAGATATGGACAGGAAAGAAATCGGGTTTCTCATTCCTGAAGATTTGGGGATGCTGGGCATACGTCAAACGTTTGGAAGGTACCAAACTTGAGCCCAAATCGGATAAATTCCTATTCGTAGGATATCCTAGGAAAACCAAATGATATTACTTCTATCACCCACGAGAGAACAAATTATTTGTTGCTCTACATGCGGTTTTCCTTGAGAAGGAATTCCTAAATGCAGTGGTTAGTGGATGAAAGTAGAACTCGATGAAAATCGAGTGATACTGTTCCTGGCATAGAATCCTCAACGGAACAGAATAGTCCATCCGGGATGAGACTGTACCACAATCTTCTCTTACCAAGGACCGCGCGTAGGTCGGAGAGAGTCAGGAAACACCTGAGAGGTATTGGTTTTGATCTCACCTCATGTAGATATTAATCTATTGAGGATAACGAATCGGCTACGTATGAGGAAGTGATACAAGATATCGATTCCACTTTTGGCAAGATGCCATGAAGTCCGAAATGGATTCCATGTACACCAACCAAGTTTGGACACTGGTTGATGCACCAGAAGGCGTAAAGCCTATTGGATGCAAATAGGTCTTCAAGAAGAAGACCGACATGGATGGCAACGTACAAATGTACAAAGCTAGGCTTGTAGCGAAGGGGTATCGTCAACGACATGGTGTCGATTACGATGAACTTTCTCACCCGTTGCCATGATTAAATCCATTCGGATAATGCTTGCAATTGCTGCATATTTCGATTACGAGATATGGCAGATGGACGTTAAAACTGCTTTCCTTAACGGAAACCTTTTGGAGGATGTTTATATGCAACAACCTGACGGTTTTATCGTGCCTAGAGTTGCAAACAAGGTTTGTAAGTTAAATCGGTCCATTTATGGACTGAAGCAAGCATCGCGGTCACGGAACCAACGTTTTGATGAGATCATAAAAGAATATGATTTCATTCAAAACGAAGATGATCCTTGTGTATACAAGAAGGTTAGTGGGAGAGCACTGACTTTTATTTTCCTTTATGTTGACGATGTATTGCTTATAGTCAATGACATTCCCATGCTAACGTTGGTGAAAGCTTGGCTTTCATTGAAATTCTCCATGAAAGATCTGGGAGAAGCAGCTTTTATTCTGGGAATAAAGATCTACCGGGATAGATCTAGAAAGCTGCTTGGACTCTCCCAGAGTACGTACATTGACAAATTGTTGAAGAGATTCAACATGGATCAGTCCAAGAGAGGACTAATGCCAGTGTCACATGGCGTATATCTATCTAAGGACATGTGTCCTAAAACTCAAGATGAGAGAGACAACATGAGTCATATACCGTTCACCTCGGCAGTCTGATCGATCATGTATGCCATGATATGTACGCGACCTGATGTCTCCTATGCTTTGAGCATGAGCAGTCGATATCAGGACGATCCAGGTGAAGGTCACTGGATGGCGGTTAAGAATATCCTTAAGTATCTTAGACGAACTAAGGATGCTTTCTTAATCTATGGAGATGGAGAACTTGAGGTAACTGGGTATATCGATGCAAGTTTCCAAACCGACAAAGACGACTGTAAGTCGTAATCTGAGTACATATTTTGTTTGAATAACAGAGCAGTGAGCTGGAAATCTTCCAAGCAAGAGACTGTTGCCGATTCAACAATAGAAGCGGAGTACATTGCTGCAGCTGAAGCAGCAAAAGAAGCAGTTTGGATCCGAAAATTCCTAATTGGATTAGGAGTAGTTCCGTTAGCAGCTGAGCCCGTTCCATTGTATTGTGACAATAACAGAGCTATAGCGCAGGCTAAGGAACCTCGGTCTCATCAACGATCCAAGCATGTTCTTCGACGTTTCCATCTGATTCGAGAGATCATACATCGTGGCGATGTGAAGGTCGAGAAGGTCGCATCAGATGACAACATGGCAGATCCGCTGACGAAAGCTATTCCTCAGCAAAAGTTTGAGCGACATGTACATAGTTCAGGTATTAGATGCTTGAGTGACTGGCTATAGGCCAAGTGGGAGATTGTTGGACATTTATGACCCATAGCATCACTGTTTGTAAAAGACATTGTGTTTTTGTAAAAAATTAACTATGTTGTAATGAAATTGCCTTTTACCGTTTTGTAATTTATTTACTTTGATATATAAATGGTAAAAGTCCTTATGATTAATTCCGGATTGAGATGATATGAGACAGTATCAATCCATAAAGGTTTAATCATTAAATATCCCTAGTCGTAGTATTATCGAGATTGGACATCGATAATGCGGAATAGACTAGTATTGCACTTATGCGCGTTATGAGGGCATAACGACATAGTTCTCATATATTTAAGTATTAGATACTTATGCAAGTGCGATAGGAGGTTGTGTTTTACCGATGGTATGGAAAACAGCTTCGCTTTGGATAGACCCCACGGAATCCCTTTGGTAGTATGTATATGTGTCTATGGGAGTCCGCTTCAGGGTATGTGTATTTGGTCTTAACCTGAGACTTGCATCGCTAGTACTTGCGACAATCGGTAAACTTTGGTTTTGGTCGTCCAGGACTTTAACAGGTTCTTTGTACGCCTCTTGTGGGTTTATTGAGAATTGTAGTGTATTGGATGTGATGTCAAGACGGAAGTATCACTTCAGACATATGGAGATGATGATCACTTAAGAGAGAGAAAGATTAATTTGGAATTAATCCACAAAATAATATATTCGATATATTAAACGAAATTGGATTTCGACGCGGAATTAAAATTAGATTTTAATTCGGGCAAACGAGTTAATTTAGAATTAATTCGTTGGCGATGTGAATAGTAATTTCGCTAGGCATAATTTTTTAATTACGTCGCGACGGAAGTTCGTTAATTCAGAATTAGTGAAACCGAGCCCGTAAGTGTTTGCGGGCCCACTCGCATTTCGAATTCGAGTGGGGCCCACAAGTCACATCGCGAGTCACATCACTTTTCATTTATTTGTGATAGATGTCAAAGTCTTTTTTGTGAGTGACATGTTGTCACTATTTATGATGGAGTTTGGTGTGGGCAATTAATGCAAAATTGGAGCCAAAATGGCTTTGACTTTTTGTAAACCATTTACCAAAAAAATTGGTAATTGTTTTTCCAATTCTTGTATACGGTTTTTGAAGCCAAATAGAATAGAAAAACAGAACTTATTCTCTCTCCCAAATTGCCGAAACCAGTGAAGCTAAAACTCTTCAAGGGATCATACAAGGTGATTAGGGAAACCTATTCAAGAGCTTGGAAAGACAAAACAAAGCTTGGAGCATTGTGGACTGCCTTGGACTGCTTGGAGGAAAATTTTTTGTTGTTTGACGCATCCAAAACCGATCGATGTAAGTGTGTTTCAGCCACTCTTTTTCATTATTCATTCGCATTTTTTTGGTCATTATGATCTTGGGACTAATCATAGAAACTAACACTCATGGCATTCATGCTTCCAGTGACCCCGTTTGCCACACTGCTGGCATACATCTTGGGATTTGTCCTTAGCCTTCCTAGAAGACTCTGACGATTTGGCATTGCCCTTCTTCTCTTATTTACACCTCCAGTTGCCTTGGGCCAAGCCCTCGGAGACTGAGATGTTGAAGCAAAGTGCACCTCATGCTTTATGCCCTTCAATAGCTCTTTTTCTGTTTCACGCAGCATTGCCATCAACTCTCCAAGAGTATGGTCTAGGTTCATCATATTGTAGTTCATGATGAACCCGCTCCAGCTGTCAGGAAGAGACTGCAAGATAAAATCTATAGAAGTCTCAGCCTCAAAGGTTATGCCTAGTTGACCCAGCTGTTCAATGTCAGCAATCATCTATGACACATGGTGCTCAACAGATGTACCATCTGATATTCGTGAGCGAAAGAGCTTCTTCTGCAATTCATACCTTTGCAATCTAAGGTTATATCGATGAAGGTCCTTCAATTTTGCCATCATAGTATAGGGATCCAATCCCTTGTTTTGGCAACGAAATTGAGGGGTCATCGCAGCGAGCATGACGGATTGAGCAGTTCAGTTGTCATCACTATGAGTCTTCCAAAGCTCAAGCTCAAGCGGCTGCTCATTTCCGGGCTTAGGCCTGAGAGGTCTCTCTATCGTATAGAGCATCCTCTCAGCCCCCAGGACAATCATGAGGTTCATATCCCAATTAGGAAAGTTTGTGCCATTAAAGTAATTTTTGCCCCTGATAATGTCTCTAACCCTGATCTTTCCAGTCATCTTAATTGCAATAGTCAAACTATTCAATTAACGATATTTGGGTACAGTCCAACTGTTACAAGAAAAATAATAAAATATTAGTCCAACTAATAAATATATAATTGACGAAATAATTTGAAAACGCGTAATGCCAAGTATTTGAACGAAATTGCAAATTCAATACTAACCTCCCACTATTTTTCGGCGAGCCTCTAACCCTCTATTGAGTACTCGGGAAACTTAGTTTCCTAGTGGGCTAGGATCCTGTTAAAAAACACACAACCTTGAATTTGGCCAACAAGCTGTATGATATTTAACTAGGTAGATCTCTAAGATCAATTGGATCTCATCCAATTCCTAGATCCGGTAGGTGGACCTCCAAGTCCGAAACATATATACAATATATATGCCAATATATCCAATATATTTTCCTAACCGTTTTCCTCTGAATCAACTAAGTCTTGGCTTTGGCTCAACAAGCTTAATGATTCCAGTTAAGCGAGACCCATTGACTTTGGAAAGCTTCGTAATCGATGTCGATGAACAAGAAGTAATCTTGAATTTGGCCAAAAAATCACAACTTGGGCAAGACATACGATATGGAAAAAAGCCTTCATGATTCAAACACATCTGCGATGGATAAAGGTCTTGACTTTGGCCAACAAACCAATGCCAATCTTGGATCTTGAGAATGAATCACTCAATGGAAGGAAAAAACTTAATAGTTGTTGATGGTTTTTCGCGCAATTGGCAACCAATTAATTATCTTTGATTAGGTCTCATCATACACCCTTAAACATGAATTCTAAAAGCATAATAAGGCGCGATAAATAAATTAAAAATGATATGCGGATGGATATGTCACAAATTGTTCCTAGAACAAATCAATCCATTTCCTCTCCTCGGCTAGCACTATTATAACTTCTACTCAATTACATAATACAATAAAGAAATCTCATTACATTGAGGGGAATTGGTGAGAATAGAATTACAAAGAATCGAGAGATAAAGGCTGGACACGCAGGTCCAATTTAATAAATTCTAAATTTATTACAATAATTTCCAAAATTGCTCTCACCCATCTAATATCCATCTGATATACATTATTCATATATTACATCGATGTATTCACACAAAGCATGTTATTCAATCAATCAATCTAATCCAATTAATTAATCTTTTGAATTAAGTGATCATCCAATGTTCAAACAACGATTTGATTTGCGCGAGTCCAACTCGTTTAAGAATAAGTACTCCAAGTGCGTATTCTTGAATTATATCGAACAACAATTTTAAATCCGATTTAATTTGTATTCAATACTAATTCTTTATTTAATTCCAAATTAAATAATTACACTTTTAATGTGCCTTTTACCACTTAGATTCTAAATCTAATCTTAATGGGTCTCAAAGCCCAATTAACATCCAATGTCAATTTAATTAAAGTCCAATGGGCTTTCAATTAATTTATTAAGGCATGGACTATGGCGACCAAAACCCAATAAGGAATCACCCTTTGCCACAAAATTAATTTTGGCCCATTAGGCCCAATTAATTATTTAAAGGCCCATTTATTATATTTGGACTTAATGGAATGGTTTTAGGCCCAATTTGGATCCAATCCAATTGTCCTAAACCAACTTGGCCCAACCAAGCCCATTAGGCCCAAATACAACAATTTTAGCCCAATTCCAAATTGAGCCTAATTAATTAAATTATAATATTCCAAATTTCACAATTTAATTAATTAAAGTGTATAGCCATAATTAATTATTTAAATTAACATTTCCAAAATACCAATTTACATAATTAATCATGCTTTAACATTATCAATACATGTCCAACATTATTGAAACAAAATCAACTTGTTTACATGCTCAATAGGTCACGTCAATAGTGGCATTTTTTATATCAATTTTGATTTCAATCCAATTAAATCACAAACTAATATATCCAAGCATTTTAAACACATCCAATCGTTTAAAAAACAAAAAATCACCATGACCTAGGGTTCTAATGAATTCGGCCAAGCCTATGTATTTGGGGAAAATTAATCCAATTAATTTTTCACAAAATAGATCATGCATAACTCTAAGTTAACATTATCTAAGCATACTCAAACAAACAATTTGATCAAATCATGCTCAAATCAAAAATACCCAAATTTTAGATTAAGAACCCTAATTCAATTTCATGCTCAAATAGGCTCTGATAAAATTGTTGGGTTCTAATGAACAAACCAAGATCTTTTTAAGCATAAAATCATGTGAATGCGTAATGAAATATAGCGGAAATATACTCACAATACTCGATTGGATGGATGTGTAGAGTTCAAAATTTTTGCTTCCTTTGAAGTTGCTCCAAGCTCCTCCAATTGTGAGTGCCAAGCTCCAAGTTTTGAGAAAGGATTCCAAACTCTAGGGAAAGGTTTCCCTATCACTTTTGTATGATCTTTGATGTGCTAGCAATGGAGAATTTTTGCAACAAAATTTCCCCTATTTCTTCCTTGTAACTCTCGGCCAAGCCAAGATTTTGGAGATGGAGAAAGCAAATGGCGTGAATGATAGAGAATAGAGGAGAGATGAGTGAATGTGTTAAGTGTTATTTGACTTTCCAAAAATCAAATATTGATATACCAAAATCAAAGTTGGTAAATGTCCATCACTTTACTAACTTGTGTGAAAAACAAGCCAACATCACATCACACTAACTTCCATCACAAAAGGTGATGAGAAAGACAAGTGATGTGACTTGCGATGTGACACATGGGCCCCACTTGAATTCAAAATCCGAGTGGGCCCGCAAACACATTCCGGGCTCGAGTTCGTTAATTCCGAATTAACGAACTTTCTGTTGCGACTTAATTAAATCAAATTTAATTAAATAATAATGCCTCGCAAAATTATTATTAAAGTTGCTCGCGAATTAATTCTAAATTAATTCGTTCGCCCGAATTAAAATCTAATTTTCATTCCGTTATGAAATCTAATTTCAATTAATATATCAAATATATTATTTTATCGATTAATTCCAAATTAATCATTCTCTCTCTTCTAGTTGAATTTTATCCTAAATAAAATCTTGCCGTAATTAATCCTAGATTAATTTTCTCTCTCTTCTAATTAATCCCAGATTAATTATGTTCGAGTCATACATCATCGGTGAATCTTCGGGAAGTGACCCATGAGATCCATGGATATGTTGACAGTAAATTCGGTCGTCAGACTATCCGAACACGTGCGTACCCCGTACCACATTTTTACCGATTTACAAGACATGCTTGGCTTCTAGCAAAACGCTGTGCCTACCCAATTCTCCAGAAATATTCTTTAAGGAATATATAATCTATGTCAGGCATAGTATACGTAGTATTGCGTATTGCGATCCAGTATCAGATGTAACATGCAAGGCCTGAGCCTACAATATTGTATGCCCCGTACGAAGCATATATCGGATCACAAGCAACTAGTCTCTATAATCGGATAATCATGACCTTGTCATATTATCCCGATAGTTGCAACTTAATAGAGAACCAGTTATGTATCCCTGCGTGATCATCATCTCCATATGACTGAAGTGATACTTCCATCTTGACATCACACCCAATACATTACGATTCTCAATAAACCTAGAAGAGCGTACACAGAACCTAATATTGCCAAACTTGGTTGGTATACATGGAATCCATTTTGGAATTCATGACATCTTGCCATAAACCAGAGTCGATACCTTATATTGCTTCCTCATACGTAGTTGGCTCGTCTTCCTCAATAAGATTAATATCTACATGAGGTGAGATCAAAAACCCATACCTCTCAGGTTGTTTCCTGACTCTCTCCGACCTACGCGGTCCTTGTGTAATCAAATATTGTGATACAGTCACATCCATGATGGACTATTCATGTTCCGTTAAGGATTCTGTGCCAAGAATAGTATCACTTCGATTTTCATCGAGTTCTACTTTCCTCCCATTTATCACTGCATTTAGGAATTCCTTCTCAAGGAAAACTGCATGTAGAGCAACAAATATTGTTCTCTTGTGGGTGATAGAAGTAATATCCTTTGGTTTCCCTAGGATATCCTACAAATAGACATTTATCCAATTTGGGTTCTAGTTTGGTACCTTCCAAACGTTGACGTATGCCCAGAAACCCCAAATCTTCAGGAATGAGAACCCGGTTTGTTTCCTGTCCATATTTCATACGGAGTCTATTGAACAGACTTTGATAGAACCTTATTCAAAATAAGTATTGCATTGTTCAATGCATATACCCAGAAGGAAACTGGTAGCTCCGTGCGACTCATCATAGACCTTACCAAGTCCAACAAATTTCAATTTCTCCGTTCGGACACACAGTTTAATTGCGGTGTTCCAGGAGGAGTCCACTGTGAAAGAATACCAAATTCTTTCAAGTAATCAAGAAACTCATTGCTCAAGTATTCGCCACCACGGTCCGACCATAATGTCTTAATACTTTTTCCGGTCTGTTTTTCTACTTCGTGTCGAAACTCTTTTAATTTCTCAAAGGTTTCCGACTTGTGTCTCATAAGATACACATAACCATAACGCGATGCATCATCCGTAAAGGTTACGAAGTATTCATATCCACCTCTAGCCTCACTAGACATGGGCCCACATACATCACTATGAACGAGGGCTAATAGTTCGGTGGCGCGTACACTTTTACCGCTAAAAGGTGATTTAGGCATCTTGCCCAATAAACAAGATTCGCAGACGTCATATGAATTTGGATCAAATCCGTCCAAGTACCCACTCTTAGAAAGTGTGGATATGCGTGTCTTGTTTATGTGTCCCAGACGACAATGCCACATATAAGTTTCATCTTTGTTACTTACTTTAAGCCTTTTGTTTGTTACATTATATGTTTGAGATTGATTTATATTCAAAATATAAAGACCATTATTTGCATCAGCTGTGCAAATTTCCATATCATTTTTATACATAAAACACCCAGTATTTCTAAATACAAAAGTATACCCACATTGGGCTAACATAGATACAGAAATAATATTCCTAGTCAAACTAGGTACAAAATAACAGTTTATAAGTTCAACTACATGCCACGAGGGCAGTTCCAAAACATAAATGCTAACGGCCAAAACGGAAACTCGAGTCCCATTTCCAACACGGAGGTCAATCTCTCATGAGGCCAGTCTCCTGCTAATCCGCAGATCCTGCACATCAGTACATATGTGAGTTCCACAACCAGAATCAAAAATCCAATTTTTAAAACTAGAAGTATACATGTTTATTTATAAAACAAACAAACCTGAAGCTGGTGCCTTGCCCACTTTAATTTCCTTCAGGTGTGCCTTGTACTCGCGGCAGTCACGCTTCTAGTGACCCCGCTTCCCGTACTGCAAGCATACATCTTGGGATTTGTCCATGGGTTTCCCAGAACAATTTGACGATTTGGCCTTGCCTTCTTTTTATGCTTCTTCTTTTTAACACCTCCAGTCGCCTTGGGCCAAGCCCTTGGAGTCTGAGATGTTGAAGTATAGTGCGCCTCACGCTTCTTGCCCTTAAGGAGCTCATTTTCTGTTTCATGCAGAGTGGACATCAACTCTCCAAGAGTCTGGTCTTGGTTCAACATGTTGTAGTTCATGATGAACCCACTCCAAGTGTCGGGGAGAGACTGTAGGATCAAATCCACTGAAGTCTCAGCCTCGAAGACTATGCCCATTTGTCCGAGCTGCTCAATGTCACTAATCATTTGTGAGACATGGTGCTCAACAGAAGTACCCTCTGACATGCGAGCGCGGAAGATCTTCTTCTGTAACTCGTATCTTTGCGATCTTAGGTTAGATCGGTGGAGATCGTGCAACTTCACCATCATCTCATAGGGATCCAACCCCTTGTTTTGACGACAGAATTGCGAAGTCATAGCGGCAAGTATTACCGATTGAGCAGTCGCATTATCATCGCTATGAGTCTTCCAAAGCTCTAGCTCAAGCAACTGATCAGGTCGGGGCTTAGGCCCAATAGGTCGCTCTAAAGTATAGAGTAACTTCTCGGATCCCAGAACAATTCTGAGATTCATATCGCAGTCCTGAAAGTTTTTGCCATTAAAGACGTTGTCGCCCATGACAATTTTTCTAATGCTCAACTTTCCTGTCATCTTAACCGCAATAGTCCAACTATTCGATTAACGATGTATAGGTACAGTCTAATTGTTACAAGAAAAATATTAATATATTAGTCCAACTAATAAAATAATTGACGAAATAATTTTGAAAGCGCGTAAACCTAAGTATTTGAACGAAATTGCAAATTCAATACTAGCCTCCCACTATTTTTCGGCGAGCCTCTAACCCTCTGATGAGTACTCGGGAAACCTAGTTTCCTAGTGGGCTACGATCCCGTTAAATAACACAAAACCTTGACTTTGGCTAACAAGCTGTATGATATTTAACTAGGTAGGTCTCTAAGATCAATTGGATCTCATCCAATTCCTAGATCCGGTAGGTGGACCTCAATGTCCGAAACATATATACAGTATATATGCCAATATATGCCAAAAAAATTTCCTAACCTTTTTCCTCTGAATCAACTAAGCCTTGGCTTTGGCACAACAAGCTTAATGATTCCAGTTAAGTGGAATCCATTGACTTTGGAAAGCTCCGTAATCGATGTCGATGGACAAGAAGTGATCTTGACTTTGGCCAACAAATCACAACTTGGACAAGACGCACGATATGTAACAAAGCCTTAAGGATTCAAACACATCCGCGATGGACAAAGGTATTGACTTTGGCCTACAAACCAGTGCCAATCTTGGATCTTGAGTAAGAATCACTCAATGGAAGGAAAAACGCTTAATATATTTTGAGGGTTTTTCGCGTAAATTGGCAACCAAGTTATTATCTTTGTTAAGGTCTCATCATACACCCTTAATCATGCATTCTAAAAACATAATAAGGCACGAAAATAAAATAATAATGATATACGGATGGATATCACATAAATTGGTCATAGAACAAATCACTCCATTTCCTCTCCCCAGCTAGCACTATTCTAACTTCTACCCAATTACATAATACAATAATAGAAACCTCATTAACATTGAGGGGAATTAGGTGAGAAGAGAATACAAAGAATCAAGAGAGATAAGGCTGGACACGCAGGTCCAATTTAATAAATTCTAAATTTACAACAATTTCCAAAATTGCCCTTTCACTTCTAATATCCATCCGATATACATTATTCATTCAACACATCCATGTATTCATTCATAGCATGTTATTCAATCAATCTAATCCAATTAATTAATCTTTGAATTAAGTGATCATCCAATGTTTAAACAACGATTTGATTTGCACGAGTCCAACTCATTTGAGAATGAGTACTCGAAGTATGAATTCTTGAATTATATCGAACTACTCTTTAAATCTAATTTAATTCGTATTCAATACTAATTCATTTATTTAATTCCAAATTAAATATCTACACTTTTTAATGCGCTTTAACGACTTAGATTCCAAATCTAATCTAAACGGGTCTTAAAGCCCAATTGACATCCAATGTTGTTTAATTAAAGTCCAATGGGATTTCAATTGATTTCATAAGGCATGGACTTTGGTCAATATGGGTCAAACCCAAATACCAAAGCCCAATTAAGGAATCGCCCTTATTTGCCAAAAAACCAATTTCGACCCATTAGGCCCAATTAAACTTTTAAAACACATTTGTTATATTTAGACTTATTGGAATGGTTTAGGCCCAATTTGGATCCAATCCATTTGGCCCAAACCTATTTGGCCCAACCAAGCCCATTAGGCCCAGATACAACAATTATAAGCCCAATTCAAAATCAAGCCCAATTTTCCAAAATTCATAATTTAATAAATCAAAGTGTTTAGCCATGATTAATCTTTTAAATTAACATTTCCAAAATACTAATCTAATCCATTAATCATGCTTATCATCATTTTATTTCATGCTATATACCTCATGACATTCCCTAGGGTTTTTGTTCGATTTCTTTTTCAATCCGATTGAATCTCAAATCAACATTATCCCAAGTCTTTAAACTCATCCAATGATCAAAAGAACAAAAAATACCATGACTTTAGGGTTTAGTAAGCATTCGGCCAAGCCATTTATTTGGGGAAAAATTAATCCAATTCATTTTTCATGAAATTGATCATGCATAACACTATGTTATCATCATTCAAGCATACTCAATCAATCAATTTTATCAAATCATGCTCAAATATTTTTTACCCAAATTTTAGCATAAGAACCCTAATATTTTTCATGCTCAAATTAGGCTCTAAGATACCATTGTTGGTTTCTAATATAGTCCCAAGATCATATTTGAACAATGAAAAGAATGAATACTCAAAGAAGTGAGGCGGAATCACACTTACATTGAATGGATTTTGATGAAGATGAACCCCAAAATCTCTTTGTTGAATTTGGCCAAGGTGATCCTTTGTAGAAGATGAACAAGCTCCAAGCCTTTGAAAGGATTCCAAGCTCTTAGATTAGTTTCCCTATCACCTAGTGATGATTCCTTGATTGTGCTAGCAAGATTGAAAGAAAAATAATTTTCTTTGTTCTTGGTGGATGCTCACGGTTTTGAGCAAAGGGAGAGAGAGTGTGTGTTTTGAATTTGTTTTCTAAAAACAAGTTATACCAAAAATGTTACCAAAGATTGGTATATGGCTTTCAAAAAGTCAAAACTCAAATTTGGAGCCAAAATGGCATTAAAGGCTCTCAACAACCAACATCATAAAAAGTGACTAGTTGTCACTCACCAAAAAGGTGAATGGACATCCATCACTAAAGTGACATGTGATGTGACGAGTGATGTGACTTATGGCCGCACTTGATTCAAAATCGGAGTGGCCTCGCAAACACATCCCGGGCTCGGTTTCGTTAATTCCGAATTAACGAATTTTCCGTTGCGACGTAATTAAATCAAATTTACTATTCATGTCGCTTATGAATTAATTCTAAACTAACTCGTTTGCCCAAATTAAAATCTAATTTTAATTCCGCGTAAAAATCTAATTTTGATTAATATATCAAATATATTATTTTATC
The DNA here is from genome assembly GCA_019454045.1 of Zanthoxylum bungeanum. Lineage (NCBI taxonomy): Eukaryota > Viridiplantae > Streptophyta > Magnoliopsida > Sapindales > Rutaceae > Zanthoxylum > Zanthoxylum bungeanum. The sequence continues at coordinate 35,418 of SKCR01029538.1, read as the reverse complement.
GATTAATTCCGAATTAATCGTTCTCTCTCTTCAAATAGTATTTTATCCTAGATAAAATATCTCCGTAATTAATCCAAGGTTAATTATGTTCGAATCATACGTCATCGGTGAATCTTCGGGAAGCGACCCAAGAGATCCCTGGATATGTTGGCAGTAAATTCGGTCGTCAGACTATCCGAACACGTATGTACCTCGTACTACGTTTTTACCGATTTATGAGACATGATTGGCTTCTAGCAAAGCACCGTGCCTACCCAATTCTCAAGAAATATTCTTAATGGAATATATAATCTATATCAGGTGTAGTATACGTAGTATTGCATATTGCGATCCAGTATCGGATGTCACATGCAAGGCCTGGGGCTGGAATAGTGTCTTCCCCGTACGAAGCATATATCAGATTACAAGCAACTAGTCTCTTTAATCGGATAATCATGACCAAGTCATATTATTCCGATGGTTGCAACCAATTTAGAGTATCAATTCAGCATCCCTGCGTGATCATCATCTCCATATGACTGAAGTGATACTTCCATCATGTATATCCGATTATAGAGACTAGTCACCAGACATCCGATATGTGCTTCGTACGGGGCAGACACAATTCCAGCCCCAGGCCTAGCACGTGATCATCCGATACTGGATCGACATACACAATACTACGTATACTACGCCTGATATAGATAACTTATTCCTGTAAGCATGTTTCTGTAGAATTGGGCAGCCATGACGCTTTGCTAGAAGCCAACCTTGTCTTGTAAATCGGTAAAACGTAATACTAGGTACTTACATGTTCTGATAGTCCGACGACCGTATTTACTGCCAACATATCCGGGGATCTCATGAGTCGCTTCCCAAAGATTCACCGATGACGTATGACTCGCACTTTATTAATCTGGGATTAATTTGATGAGAGAGAAAATTAATCTAGGATTAATTGCTGAGATATTTTATCTGGGATAAAATATCATTTAAAGAGAGATAACGAATAATTTGGAATTAATCGACAAATTAATATATTCGATATATTAAACGAAATTGGATTTCGACGTGGAATTGAAATTAGATTTTAATTCGGGCGAACGAATTAATTTAGAATTAATTCGTTAGCGACGTGAATAGTGATTTCGCTAGGCATAATCATTTAATTACGTCGCAACAGAAAATGAATTAATTTGGAATTAGCGAACCCGAGCCCGGGATTGTTTGCGAGCGCATTAACATTTCAAATTTGAGTACGACACGTAAGTCAAATCAAGCGTCAAATCATTAGTCACATCAAACGTCAAATCACATGTCACTTTGAGTGATGTGACAATTGATTGATTGATTGATGTGAGTTGATGTGAGATGATGGCAAGCATTTAATTCTTGACTTTTTGAAAAGAATTATGGTATATGTTTAATTGTTTTTAGATAACAATTAACAATACACATTTCTTATTCTCTCTCTCTTTTCACGATTTTGGAGCCAAAATGCTCCTCTATCTCATACGGTCTTGGACCTTCTTCTTCCTTCTGTTTTCTGCAAAACCGAGAGCTAAGGAGAAGCTTTGGATGATTTGTGGCAAATCATCAAGGTGCTAGCACACTCTAGGAGACATACCAAGGTGATAGGGCAGTGATTTCGTGAGCTTGGGATCCATTTTGGAAGCTTGGAGCTTGAAGATTTCATGGAGGACCAAAGCCGAAAATCGAGACACTTGTTGCAGCTCAGTGCCGAGACTCCAAGGAGAGCAGAAATCGAATATTGTTGTCCTTCGTAGCATCCAATCCGTTTGATGTGAGTATGATTCTGCCATTCTCCTTTGTTGTATTCACTTGTTTCATGCTTGATAATTGATCCTTTGACCTTAGAGAATTCCAACACATGCAACTTCCAGATGTTCAAGTTCCATTGCTTCTTGGCCTTCTCGCCTTTCCCTTCTCAACTGTCTGATGGTTCTTTCAATTTCTTGGTCAATCAGACAAAATTCAAAGCTTATGGTTTGTCTCATGTAGTGTCTGAGAACCTGAAACACAAGAAAATAGAAATAATAAATAAAAGCAAATTAGACACAGGTAAAGGTATCTAACCTCAAAATTAATAGTGAAAGAAAAACAATTCCACGGCAACGGCGCCAAAAACTTGACCGGTGTGATCACACACGTATAATGCAAGTGTACGTATCGTTCAAGTAGTATAAGCTATCAATTTATGAAGTCAAATGTTTACAAGTATCTAATGGATTGGTTGTTTGATTGGATGTTGATTTTAAACTTAAAATAAGTAAAAATAGGGCAAAAGTGAATTAAAGGTAAAATCAATATTATTAAACTATCCAGGGTTCTGAATTCTTCCAATATCTTTTAAAGATGGGGTGGTTATCTCACGTTTGTCTAATATATTAGTTTATTAACCTGGAACACAAATTTATGCAAAAGCCTTTTCCGATGGTCAGATGCAAATACCAAGAATTACCCAATTAATCATATTCCTATGTCAATCAAGTTACCTGAATTCATTAAGATTAAGTTCCAATTATGGCTACCCCCGCCCGACAGGTATATTCCTATCCTGTAAGGAAATCTATGAAGGGTTATTTATCCTTAAGGGAGATCGTGAGCTATTGAGTCTAAGGCTAAAACCTAAAATCTCTTTTCCATGTTCATTTTAAGTTTACCAAAATCAATCTTATTAATGGCCAATTAACAAGAAGCATTAAGCTTAAGGCTCAATAAATAAACCTTTATATTACCCAAACCGTAAAATAACCCCTTATAAACCGGTGATATTGGAACTCATCACAACCCCAGATAATAGGTTTAGTTACCAAACATATCTAAGGCTGGTAAAAGCTTAAATAAAGTAAAAGCTGGAAATTAAAAATGTAAATAAAATAATAAAGAAAATGCTGAGGTTTGAGGATCCACTTTTATTACTTCAATTTAGATATCTCCCATATTATAATATAATAATTGTGCGTGATAATTACCGACCGACCATATAGGCAGTATCCTGATTAAGTCAAATTTATGATTAATTCCAACCGACCATAAAGGCGGTATCCAATTTAGTCAGGTTAAAATCAATTTAATTAAGTCCAACCGACCATAAAGGCGGTATCCCATTAAGTCAGGTTTTAAATAGTTTATATATTATAATTAAGGGAGATTAATCTAAATATTAGTAATAAAAGCTTAACCTTTAACCCCAGCAGATGGGAGTTACCTCATCATGCTGAAAAATAAAATAAAGACTGAAAAGTAAAATAAAGAAAGAACTATTGCGTAAATTAAAATAAATTAAATACATAAAGCTGTAAATAAACAAACAAGATACAATCTTCTTAGTATTCTTAAGGAATTCCTTAGAAGAAAGTATGAATTTACAATTGAAATAGGCATGAATTTATAGGCATCCATGGGTCTCGCACGTCGTGACGCGCACAACCTTGCGCCTCGCGCCGTTGATTTGCGCCACGTGGCGCGCGGCTTCCAGAGATGAGGACACGTGGCTGTCGACAGAATTATTGGCTCAGCGTCGCGAAGCGTTAGGGTGTGCGCGTCGCGACGCTGACATCAGCATGATGCAAGCAAAAACGCATTTTCAATAATAAGTGTCGGGAGCATGTGATGGTGACACGTGTCCGGCGCACGTTAGCAGATTTGCTGTGATGTTGACATGTGGCAGACGCATGTTAGCAAAGGTGCATGATAGCAAATCTTCTCTGATTGTGACACATGTCCGGCGCATGTTAGCAGTCTCTGGCGCACGTTAGCAGATGGCGTATTTTAGCACGGTGTATTTTAGCAAACAGTGCATTTTAGCAGGAAATTTACATTTTTGCCATTTTTGTCTATTTTTTGATGTTTTGGCCCCGAATTGATTCCAGAGAGTCCTGTTATTTTATTTATCTACAAAAATAGCACAAAGCACATCAAAATATTCACAAAACTCAAGAAACTATATAAAATATTAAGTCAAATGGACGGTAAATATTGATATATTTACCGTTTATCACACCCCCCAAACCTAACATTTTGCTAGTCCTCGAGCAAAACAACAAAATAAAATAACATAAACATCTTTAAAATAAAATAAAATTAAACTAAGCCACTTTCGTAGGTGTTTTAAAGGCGTATGCAACAAGCCTTTAAACCCCTAGGTGTCCCTAGTGGACGAGTTGTAGTCTCGTGAGGGCTTACAGTGACGATACCCACAAACGTCAATCTAATGCACATAAAAGCAAAAAGACAAGAGAAAAGAGAATAAACAAGTTACTGATTAACAGGTGAAACATCTTATCCAAGTTAGTAGTTGTTTTCTTTCTTTCTAAATTACCGAATAAGTAAATTCTCTGATTATTTTTACCATTCTCCATATACACAACCAACAAATTATTAATCAGCTCATTGTGCCCACAATATTAATAAGTGTACTTGAAAAGAGAGTAATATTTTTGTCCTAAAATTATATCAGACTTCACACCTTTTTAGCAATGGAACTTTTTCTGAAAACTTTTTTATGTATAATAAATAAAGCAACATCTTCAATCCATGTAGCGAGCTTTGGGCCAGTGACTCCTAAACCAGTTGGCTTTAGGGCATTGACCGGCGTAAAACACACGTATAACGCAAGCGCACGTATCGTTCAAGTAGTATAAAATATCGATCCACGAGGACTTAATTCCTACGTTGTTATTAATTATTGAATCTATTTATTTACAAATATCTAATTGAGGGTGAAAAGAATGATTGTTGATTGGTTGAAAGTGGTTTTACAAAATAAATAAATAAATAAAAGACAAAAGAAAATACGAAGGAAAATAACAAAAGATACAAAGATCTAGGGTTGTGAATCCTTCTAATATCTTTTAAAAGATGAAGTGATTATTTTATGTTTGTGTAATAAATCAGTTTACTAACCTGGAACACTAAATTATGCAAAAGCCTCTGTCGATGGTCAGACGCAAATACCCAGTTTAACCCAATTGAACCATATGTCTATGTCAACCAAATTATATGGATTCATTAAGTTTAAGTTCCAATTATGGCTACCCCCGCCCGACAGGTATATTCCTATCCTGTAAGGAAATCTATTAAAGGGTTATCTATCCTCAAGGAAGATCATGGGCTATTAAGTCTAAGGCTGAAACCTAAAATCCCTATGTCTAGTTCATTTTAGATTTACCACATCAATCTTATTGGTGATCAACACAAGAGGCATTAAGCTTAAGACTTAATAAGTAAACCTTTAAATTACCCAAACTATAAAATAACCCCTTATAAACCGGTGATATTAGAATTCATCACAACCCCAGATAACTAACACATAACTAGGGCTAGTAACAACTTAAAAGTAAAAGACATAAAGTAAAAATACTGAAAAGTAAAAGACATAAAGTAAAACTGAAAAGTAAAATAAAATAAAATGCTAAGGTAAAAGGAATTACTTTTACTACTACTATTTAGATATCTCCCATAAAATAATATATAAACTTATGATATATATTACCAACCGACCATATAGGCGGTATCCTGATTAAGTCAAATTAAGTCCAACCAGCCATAAAGACGAAACCAAAATTAATTACCAACCGACCAATCTGGCGATATCCTTTATTAGTCAGTTTTAAACCAGATTAAAATGAATTACCAACCGACCAATCTGGCGGTATCATTTTTAAGTCAATATTTTAAATAGTGATATATTATTCTTAAGGGAGATTAATCTAAATAGTAACAGTAAAAGAATTACCTTTCACCCTAGCTGGGGAGTTACCTCCTCATGGTAAATAGTAAAAACTGTAAAAAGTAAAAAGTAAAAATTAAATTACTATTATTACAAAACGTAATTAAAATTATTTACAAAACTAAAAATTAAAAACTAAAAACTAAAAGAATCTAGAGAGAGAAACTCTCTATTTAGAAAGAATATAAGAGAGAGAGTGGTGCACTGAATTCTGAAATCTCGAGCTCAATTTATAGGCCTCGGTAGGCTTCCAGCGTCGCGACGCCAGGGCCCTCAGCGTCGCTACGCCAGATTTGTCGACGTGGCACGCTCTGGTTCGCCGGTTTGAAGATTCTGGATAAGCTGATAAGGTGACACGTGGCAGAGTGGTTGGGCTTCAATTATTGTGAAACGTGGCGGCTTCTGATTGGTCGCTGAGATTCTTATCCGCCACGTGTCAGATAAGGATTAGATACTCAATGATTGATGCTGACGTGGCGCTGACGTGGCGACACGTGGGAAAGAGACTGTCGGCACCGTAGAATTGTGACACGTGGCACTTCCTGATTGGCTGATGATGATGTGGCACGACACGTGGCAATGTTGACTTGCTGACGTGGCTGATGACATGGAGACACGTAGGATGCCACGTGGCACACGTGGCGATGATGACTGTCGGCACCGTTGGATGCTGACACGTGGCACGGCGCATGTTAGCATATCGACTATGATAGTGACACATGGCACGGTGCATTTTAGCAAAGTCAAACTTTTCTCAGATTCTGATTTGTGGACCCTGCACACGTTAGCACTGTTCGGCGCATTTTAGGCGTCGCGACGTGGAAGGTCTTGGCGTCGCGACGCTGATAATATACTGAAATGTCCTTTTTGTCCAATTTTCACTGTTTTGGCCCAAATCACCTCCGGAATGTCCTGAAACTTTATTTATCTACAAAATAACACAAAACACATCAAAACGTTCACAAAACTCAAGAAGAAACTATACAAAATATTTGGTTAAATGAGTGGGAAATAGTGATATAAATACCACTCATCAGGCACTAGGTGTTACAACACCCATACAGACTTAATTACTCGGATTTCAGATTCCTCTTTTTATTTTTATAACATATTTGATCTTTGTAGCGAGCTTTGGGCCAGTGACTCCCAAGCCAGTTGGCTTTAGGGCACTAGGTGTTAAATCACCCATACAGACTTAATTACTCGGATCTCAGATGTTTATATATATATATATATATATTATCGTTTTTTAGATGCTTCCTCCAATTAAACTAGAGCACTGAATATTACAAACTTTTCAATTACAACTTATGGTCGTCTGTTACCATGTATATTGATAATACCTGTCAACTGAGCATACGAAGATCCAATTTAATCAGAATTATGGAGAATTCACAAATTAAATAATTCAATAGGAAATAAATAAAAATTAACTTGTTACGAAATAGGTTAAGATACGTCTCAAGAGTGGAAATTCCTTACACAGCTATCTCATACCAATTTCACCAGATTAGTCAAGTTAAAAACACAAAAACACAAAATATTTTTTTGCTTTACTTTTTATAAAAAAAATTTGAAAATTTTTGACTAAAATTAGTAAAATAAAAAAAAGATACTAGTTAACTATTCCCTCCCCCAAACCTAAATGAAACATTGTCCCCAATGTCTAAAAAAGTAGAAGAATAGTTTAGAAAATAATACATGGTTAGCTGAAATTCTACATCTAAAATGAAAATCAAAGGTTAAGTTCCAGATTTATCCGACGCTTTTTACCATGATCATTATCAGACCAGTTTATCTTGGAAATGATATGATCAATTTGTGGTTCAAAGGCTAGGAGTTGGTCAATTAAATCATGGGCAGTTCTGGCTGTAAAAAGGATTTCTTTTCCAAGTTTTGACATGAACCCATTTCTCCGGGCATCATCGAGAAACACACAAAGAAAATCATAAAATCCATCAGCATTAAATAGTCCAATCGGTTTCTGGTGTATGTTCAAGTTCGCCCAAGATAGCACTGTAAAAATTTCCTCCATCGTGCCCAAGCCACATGGCAAAGCAATAGAAGCATCAGCACAATTAATCATTTCCACCAGTCGTTCAGACATACTTGGCACGGTTAGTTCCTCTCCGTTTGATGGTCCTATAAGATTCGCCTCTGCTAAGGGTTTTGGGATGATTCTCATAACTTGACTACCTCCTTCTTGTACAGCCCTTGAAACGATCCCCATTAGTCCAAGATTGCCACCGCCATATACTAAGTGCATATTCCTTTCAGTTGTGACTCGACCTAATTCCTGTGTTGCCTCAACGAACTCTGGCTTAAAACCAATACTAGTACCGTAAAACACACAGATATTTACAACTCGTCTTCTTGAAGTTGCTTCCATTTTTTTTCTCAACTCTGGATGTCTTTAAGAGTGCAATGATGAGTTGAATTTATAACACTTGAAAAAGGGTGAGTAATAATAGCACTCGTACCTGTCAAATGACAATTATTAGCTAAACAGTAAAATAAATCGTGAAAGTCAAAAACTCTACATCCTGTAGGAGAAAATAAAAGAAAATAACAAAATAAATCAAAATTATTTGTTAAAGACAAATAAATAATAATATTTACAAGAACTAACGTCTTGAATGACGTCTATGCGTCAGGGACAAGCTTCTCATCCAATTTTCTTATAAATTGGCAAACAGGGTCGTTTAAAGTCAGATTCTCGAGACTTAATTGTTGTTGTTCTTTTCGGAATTATGTATATAACATGTGAATTACGTGATGCACATATCCACTGGAATGCGTCTCAAGAGTCTTAGATATGTAATCCAAAGACTCCTTACTCAAGTCATCCCTAATGAATTTAATTTTATCTTCACAGTTATCAGACACCATTCCTAAAGAACGAGAATGAGTATTACATGTCAAGCGTGTACATTTATAGCAAACACCCATTTTTTTATCTCTTCCCTTTTTAGCAAAAGTACTTCTTCCTAAACCAGACAGATATGAAATAAAAGAGTCAGAGGACTCACTTGCCAATCGGACCCGTGCTTCAATATTCCAACGAATGTCATTAGGAATACCTTTGATCATCAGCAGTCTCATTCGTTCCAAGCGAGCTTTGTAGACTTTCATCAGAGAGTTTTGAGAGAGAAAAGGAAATTACTTGTGAAGATTTGTGAGAACATCTTCCATCCTAAAATGACTTTACATACAAAATAAAACAAACAAAAATAAAGCACACCAAATCTGAATATATACACAAATTACATGGGTTGCCTCCCATCTAGCGCTAAGTTTAACGTCGTCGGCTAGACATGACTGCCCTGAAGTTAGGCTGGATCTAAGAGTGTGACACTTTCTTTTTGTCGCTCAATTGATTCTCCCCAGTAGTGCTTGACACGCTCGCTGTTTACCCTGAATCTATTATTGGATTTGGGGTTGTATATTTCAACAACTCCGTAGGGTAACACCTGAGTAATCACAAATGGACCTGACCACTTTGATTTCAGCTTTCTAGGGAAAAGTTTCAATCGTATAACAACACCTGCTGCCCTGGCTCAAGTTATCCGCGCACTATTTTTTATCATGCCATTTCTTCATCTTTTCTTTGTAAAGTTTGGCATTGTCATAAGCATGTAGGCCAAATTCCTCCAATTCATTGAGTTGGTGGAGCCGTTTCTCTCCTGCAGCTTGTAGATCAAGATTTAACTTCTTCAGTGCCCAATACGCTTTGTGTTCAAGCTCCACTGGCAGATGGCACGCTTTCCCAAACACATTTCGATATGGGAACATACCAATGGGTGATTTTTAAGCTGTCTGATAGGCCCATAATGCTTCATCCAATTTTTCAGACCAGTCATTCCCTGTTGATCCAACGGTTCTCTCTAAAATTCTTTTGATCTCCCTATTTGAAACTTCAACTTGTCCATTTGACTGCGGATGGTAAACATGGAAATTTTATGAGTAACTCCGTATTTGGATAAGAGTGCATCGAAATATCTGTTGCAGAAATGTGTGCCTCCATCACTGATAATCATCCGAGGTGTTCCGAAGCGAGTGAAAATATTCTTTTTAAGGATTTTTATCACCACTTTTGAATCATTTGATGGCAGTGCAATTGCTTCAACCCATTTGGAGACGTAATCTACTGCAACTAGTATGTACAGGTTTCCGAATGATGGAAAAAATGTCCCATAAAATCAATCCCCAATACATCAAATATCTCCACTTCCAGAATTTTTTATAGAGGTCCTTCATTTCTCCTCGAAATATTTCCCATTCTCTGGCACTTGTCACATTGAAGAGCAAATAAATAAGCATCTTTAAAAAGAGTTGGCCAGAACAAACCTGACAGTAGGACTTTGGCTGCAGTTTTATTTCTGCTGAAGTGTTCGCCGTGTGGTGATGAATGACAATGCTACAAGACACTATTGACCTCCTCCTATGGAACACAATGTCTCAGGAATTGATCAGCATAATGTTTTTGAACAGGTACGGCTCATCCCAGACATAGTGCTTGACTTCTTTGAAAAACTTCTTTCGTTGCTGATGATTCCATTCCAACGGCCATTTTCCTGATACTATGTAGTTTACATTGTCAGCATACCAAGGGACATCCTGTTGTTTCATGGAAAACAACTGTTCATCAGGAAAAGTTTCTTTGATTGTCATTTCGTTTCCAGCTGTTTATCCATTCTCAAGCCTCGATAAGTGATATGCCACTTGGTTTTCTGTCCCTTTCCCGTCTCGGATCTCCATGTCAAATTCTTGTAGTAGAAGCACCCAACGGATCAATCTAGGTTTGACATTTTTCTTTTTGATCAAGTATTTGATTGCTAAATGATCTGTGTAGACCATCACTTTGGGACCCAACAGATACGAGCGAAATTTATTAAAAGCGATCACAACTGCAAGCAGCTCATTTTCAATGGTCGTATAGTTGAGTTGAGCTTCATTCAGAGTTCTGCTGGAGTAGTAAATAGTATGGAAAATTTTTGCTTTGCGTTGTCCCAAAACTGCACCTACAACAAAATCACTAGCATCGCATATCACCTCAAATAGAAGGGTCCAGTCTAGTGCTACTATGATGGGGGCAGAGACCAGCTTCTGTTTCAAGATTTCAAAAGCTTCGTGGATTTCATTGGTGAAGTTGAAAGGCACATCTTTCTCCAGCAGATTGCACATAGGTTTAGCAATCTTGGAGAAGTCTTTGATAAATCTCCTGTAAAAGCTTGCATGTCCGAGAAAACTCAAAATCCCTTTAACTGATGTTGGTGGAGGTAGTTTTTCAATTGTTTCAATCTTTCCTTTGTCTACCTCAATTCCATTTTGTGAGATCTGATGTCCCAGGACAATGCCTTCATGCACCATGAAGTGACATTTCTCCCAGTTGAGTACCAGGTTGGTATCTTCGCATCATTGTAACACATTTTCCAGATTTTGCAAATAATGATCGAACGAGTCTCCAAACACAAAAAAAAAACATCCATGAAAACCTCCACACTTTATTCCAGCATATCTGAGAAGATGGCCATCATGTAACGTTGAAATGTAGCAGGAGTATTACATAGTCCAAATGGCATTCTACGGAAAGCAAAAGTACCATACAGACATGTAAAAGTGGTTTTCTCCTGATCTTCTGGGGCGATGGAAATCTGATTATACCCTGAATATCCATCCAGAAAATAATAGAACTCATGTCCCACTAATTTGTCTAGCATCTGGTCAATGAATGGCAGCGGAAAATGATATTTCCTTGTTGATTTGTTCAACTTCCTGTAGTCCATGCATACTCTCCATCCAGTCACCGTTCTTGTTGGAATCAGCTCGTTCATTTCATTTGTGACTATAGAAATTCATCATTTCTTTGGTATACACTGCATAGGACTCACCCAAGTGCTGTCAGAGATGGGGTAGATGATGCCGGCATCCAACCATTTGATAATTTCTTTCTTCACGACCTCATTCATTATTGGATTTAGTCTTCGTTGAAGTTCCACTATGGCTTTGTATTTTTCATTCATCACAATCTTGTGCATGCAAAATGATGGACTAATGCCTCGAATGTCTGCTATAGTCAAGCCATTGGCTTTCTTGTGTTCTCGTAACTCTCTCAACAATTTTTCTTCATGCTCCAATGGTAGCGACGAAGAAATAATCACAAGTAATTCAGAAGAATTTCCTAAGAATGTATACCTGAGATGGTTCAGAAGTAGCTTTAGTTCAAGCTGTGGTGGTTCTTCAATCGAGGGCTTGATTCACTTCTTTTTTGGTAATTCCAAACTTTCCACCTTTGGTGTCGATTTGAAACGAAATGGTCTATCATGATAGTTGATACATTCCAGAATTTCATCATCTAGCTCGCTGTCAGTCATGTTGGTGATGTAAGCTTCAATTTTATCCGTGGGAAGTGGCAGTGCATCAGTATCCTGGATGATATTATCTACAACATCAATTTTGAAACTTTCTTCTTCCTTTTCATCACTCGGGGAATTTCATGGCCTTGAAAACATTGAAGGTAACTTCTTGGTCTTGTACTTTCATGGTTAGTTCTCCTTTTTGTACATCAATAACAGTTCGACATGTAGCCAAGAATGGTCTCCCGAGGATAATAAGTACATCTTTGTCTTATTCCATGTCAAGGATATTGAAATCTGTTGGAAGAATGAGTTTGTCGACTTTGACCAGCACATCTTCAACTACACCTCTTGGAAATGCGAGTGTTCTATCAGTAAGTTGCAGAGAGACTGAGGTGGGCATTGCTTCTCCAATTTGCAGTTTCTTGTAAATCGAAAAAGGCATCAAATTAACACTAGCACCTATTAACAAAGCTTTACTGATGTAATGTTCTCATATGGTGCATGGGACGGTGAAACTGCTAGGATCTTTCAAATTTAGGAAAAGTTTCCTCTGAATGATGGCACTACATTCTTCTGTTAATGCTACTGTCTCGTAATCTCCCAATCTCCGTTTTCGTGACAAAATATCTTTCATAAATTTGATATAGCTGGGCATTTGTTCCAACGCTTCTGCAAATGGAATGTTAATATGCAGCTTTTTGAAGACCTCCAGGAATTGAGCAAACTGCTTTTCCAGTTTGTTTTTCTGGAGACGCTGTGGAAAAGGTGTAGGTGGAGTGAATCGTTTTTTCGATCTTTTTCCATTGCTTCTTTTTCCTCCATCTGTGGAACTACTTCGCTGCTTTCTTTTGGAACTTCCTCTGTGGATACCTTGACTCCAACATCTTTGTTAATTTCAGTACCGCTTTTAAAAGTAATGGCTTGACATTGCTCATTCCCTCTATTCCTTGGATTTGGTTCTGTGTTGTTGTAAGCACTACATTTTTGCATAAAAGCCCGATGATGAGCCTCGTATGGAGGCACTACCCGATAAGTTGCGGAAGTTGCGGGAAACGGACGTCAGAAGGGAAAATTAAAAATAAGTATATCCTAAGATTTAATTCGTTTGTTTGGCTTCGGATTCGCTCGATGGATCTCCATTTTTAAATGCTAGCTTCGGCCCAAAAACCCACACCAAGCCATACGCCCAAGCCGACAAAGATCCAAGCCACACGCCCAAGCCCACAAAAATTCAAGCCACACGCCCAGGCCCACAAAGCCCAATCCAATTATTCAAATCACATTTAACATATGTTAAAATCCAATCAAATCCCCTTCCTAATTTAAATCAAATCCCATTATTAATCTAAATAAATCACCTTCCAAATTAAAGATATTCCCCCACCAAGAATACACAATATTCTTCACTTAATTAAATATACCCCCTTAATTGTTTGATTTTATTTCCTTGTTTTGAAATCCCATGCACATGAAACCCTAGTTCACCATTATAAAAAAAGACATAATCCAAACCCTATTCTGTTCCTAGGCTCTCACTCACGACAATCAAATAAACCCTAAAAAGCTAAATCCTCTCCACGCACTTCTCTCATCCCCCCCAAGACTCACTCACATGGCAAAGCTAGAAAAAACCCTAATAGCTCTCGACTCTCTCATCCCTCAACGACAAGATAAACCCTAGACACCCCCTCTGACCGACACACACGTAGCCACAAAGTCACCCCACCAACCGACATAAATTACTATTCATTCATTTAACTCAAACATATTCACGCACTACCACAAAGACACCTTGCACGCAACTCCTACAAAATAAACACACTCAAATAGTACTAAAACAAACACGTAGCCCATAAGCCTTATAACTGCAGCCCTAACAAAATCATAAATAAAACAAAAAGCAGAGACATTTGGCTCTCTCTCTCTCATTCATCAACGTGCAGCCTGCCACGTGAAACCAACAATCTGAAATAACTCTAAAACTGTGAAACTACATTGCCAAAACCACCCAAAATACACCCCGAATCAGCCCCCAAATCAATCCAAAAATACCTCAAAACATTCCAAAACATAACCTCCAAATAGCAGCAAAAACAACGGAGAAAAACAACAGTAAAAACACTCCAAACAACGATAGAAGACAGAGAAAACAGCAAGGAAAACAGTAGCGAAACCGAATCAGAAAACCAGAAAAGTTACGAAACATTAACCCTTTCATCGACATCGTAACACATTTCCGAGGAGCAAGTTAAAAGGTAAGACCTGAGGGCCCCCTTTACTATTTATCTTTTCAATTATTCATTGTCGATCACTCACATGCATCGTTATGTTTTACGTATAGTTTCATTTATGTTGGGTTAATGGTTGCAAGCTATCTCTTGCGGTATATCGGATGGAAACCCAGACGTAAATTTCGTAGCTGAATCCGAATGGACGATAGTGTGGTCTGTACTTGGGATACAACTCCACGTACCGCTTGAGAAACTTTCGAGCACATGTTTCATTTTGTTATTTAATTTTATGTTCATCCATCGTTTAAGTTTTATTATTTCGTTATTTAATTTCCGCATGTTATTGCTTTATTATTTATGCAGTGCTAATCTAGTGCGCATGGGCTAACTACGTTGGATTAAAGGTCCTCCACTTGAGAGGGAAATGCCTAAAGGCTACCTTTACCACAATGTTTTGCCGCGTCGGATGAAGTATATTTGATTGAATATGAAATACGTTCAATCGGGCATACGAGGTCCCATATAGATGTTGGCCTTAGTCGCATCTCTTTTTTTATTCTGTTATTTACTTTTTGCGTATTATTGCTTCGTTTATTCATGCATGGTTATCTAGTGCGCATGGGCTAATCATGATGGATTAAAGGTCCTCTATTCGAGGGAAATGCCTAAAGGCTACCTTTACCATGATGTTTTACCGCGCCAGACGAATTATACTTGGTTGAATGTGAAATACGTTCAATCGGGCATATCAGGTTCCATATAGATGTTAGCCTTGGTCGTATCTCTTTTATTATTACGTTATTTACTTTTTACGTACTATTGTTTTGTTTATTCATGCATTGCTATCTCGGTCGCATGGGCTAATCATGATGGAATAAATGTCCTCTATTCGACGAAAATGCCTAAAGGCTACCTTTACCAACCATGATGTTTTACCGCGCAGGATGAAGTACACTTGATTGAATGTGAAATACGTTCAATCGGGCATACGAGGTCCTATATAGATGTTTGCCTTGGTCACATCTCTTTTATTATTACGTTATTTACTTTTCTTGCGTGTTATTACTTTGTTTATCCATGTATTGTTATCTCGTGTGCATGGGTTAATCTTGTTGGATTAAAGGTCCTATATTCGAGGAAATGCCTAAAGGCTACCTTTACCATAGTTTGCCGCCCCCTTCTTTTATTGATTTCGCTATTCGTCTTTTTGGTTGTCATTTTTCTTTTCATTTTTTCCATTCATTGTGTTTAGTGTGTTAATGCCTGCCTCGTGGTATATCAGATGGAAACCCAAACATAAATTTCATAGCCAAATCCGAATGGACGGTAGTGCAGTCTGTACTTGGGATACAACTCCACGTACAGCTTGAAAAACGCTCGTGCACGTGTTTATGTCATTTTAGCTACCACTTTGGTAATCTCGTTCGAACGCGTTCTTAAACGCTACATGAACGCATGCATTCTGCCTCATTTTCGTTCGAACATGATTCCGAACGCTATACGAACACATGCATTCTGTTTACCATTCGAACGTGTTTCCAAACGCTACTCGAACGCATGCATTCTTTTTACCGTTCGAACGCGTTTCCAAATGTTACACGAACGTGCATGCAGTGAATCAACTTATCTTCCTCATGTTTCATGCATGTTTGCATCCTTGGTCATTTCTTTTGCATTACATACTGAATCATCTCACTTTATTATTGACACTTTTTATCGTTATTATTTATTTATATTTTCGCATTTCTTTATTTGATATGTTTATGGAATATGCGCTCATTTTTATTTTATTTACTTTTATGGGTGTGTAAACTTGGGTGTTGATTAAATTATCTTGCATGTGTTTCATAAGACTTGGTTATACTATTACATAAATCATTTCATTACAATTGGTATAAGTAAGGGACCATTCCGAACCCAACGGTTTGAGGTTTTCCCTTGCGAGGGGTGAGTGAGGCCTTAAATCATTTCCCGATTTACACTGGGTGGCGACTCCTTTATTCTCCGATTTAGTCCCCCGAAGGTTATTCTGTACTCCCGACCGGACCGTGAGCCCGGACAGCGTCGCACACCTCTATACCATGTCTACAGTCTGGCGACTCCACTGGGGATAGAGAATCGGCCCCGAAATAATGTCTTGTAATGTTAGTGATTTTTTCTTTAGTTAACCTTGTATCATATATTTTACATACCCTTTCTTACCTTGATGGCATCATGTATCCGGAAGTCATTTTTGCTCGAAGCGGCGGATCGTTATATGATATCATCACTCGTTGGCACGTACCTTAGGGTATAAAAAGGGTGCGCTCACTTGGATGCTCGAACCCTTGAGTGGGGAGACCTAGTTATTGGCAACCCTTCACTGGCGGGAGCTTTTATCTATACCCTTATAAGCCCACATGCATAACCCTAACCCTAATACACCTCTATAAATACCACTAAACTAAACCTAGCCTCTCTCCTATCCATCAAACTCACGCCAAAACAAAGAAATGGAATGAAACCCTGGAAATCATCTATGCCCTCTCTCTAAAAACAACAAACAAACCCTCACCTCTCTCGACCATTGACAAACAAAAAAAATAACACAAAAAGAAAACCCTAATGCTCTTATTAGGAACCCTTTCTCACTCTCGGCATTCACATAAACCCTAGCCTTCTCTCTTTTGGACATTATCTCACTCACGACACTTTGAACCAAAAGAACTCTAGCTTCTCGACTTCTCTCTCTCACCTAGCTCTTGGCTCATTCTCTCACACACACAGCCTGACCGAGCAGTCAACAAACCTAAACACAATTCTGTCTCTTCTCTCCACTCATCACACGACGACATAAGCACCATACAGCCCTACACGTAGCCATAAAACCTTGTAGACTCGGCAACAATAAACAGTCACCAGCAAGCCATAAACACCCTCCCTCTCATTTTGTTCACTGATCACGCTCAGACCCTACACTAACGCACACAAGCCATAAACCACTAGGTATTCACGTATTAACCGCTCGTCACCACCAAAACGCTCACAGCCTCTTAACAAACGAAAACCACAAACAGCTCCACTGACCAACACGTGAACAAGAAATGAATCCAAAAAAAAAAAACAAATCCACCGACTCAAAACATTACCAAAGATTGCCTATTAACCGAACAACAAATTGACCTAAAAATAATCCTGAAAATCAGCCCCCAAAACCGAGAAGACATCCGCATGTGAACCACAACTATATGACCTATAAAGGCCACCATTTATGTTTGTGTTTGGGACCATCGTCATTTGGATTCAGTTGGACTTCTCGTCATAAGATACGAACTTGTTGGGCCATTCAAACTGGGACGAGTTTATGTCTTATGACGATCGGGCCAAAAGCTTCCAAAATATCGATGGGCCACTTTATGTTTGGGCCCTATATCATTTGAAGTTATTTAGCCACATTATCGCAAAAATGTAAACATGTTGGGCCTTTTTCAACTGGGACAAGTTTGCACCTCGCAATAATATGATTGAATGCTTTGAAATAATAATGGGCCAACTTGTATGAAAAGCTTGATGGGCTTAGAAAATCTAATCATAATCAAAATATGCTAGAAGCATGAGTCCGATATCCATATTGGCTTTCATCCAGGAAGGATACACCTTGTTACGGCATATTTGCACACTTTTGGATGCTTCCAAGTACATCCCCATGACCACGGTTGTCGAGAGCCTGATTCATCATTTCTAGACAATCGCACGATCCCATAATAGGCTTAGCCAATGTTGTAAATAGGCGGCCTTTGTCTTTTACCGATGGAAAGGGACCGAGGCGACCAAGGTTCACCCCATAGCATAGGAGATAGTGATTTTATGTACCTTGTATCAGTGCATAGAATAAGCCTTATCTAGAACCAAAAATAGGCTTACCCCGAGTGTGGGAGAAATAAGGTTGGAAGGATATATTATGTTTGATCACCTCATGCATCTTATATATCTCATGCATCGAACGTATACACGTACCATGCTAACTCATAGTTTTAAAGCTGCCATAGATACCCGTTGGGTTAGAGAAGAAGGAAGACTCGTCAAAAAACAGTTAGCGAACATGAGTGAGTCAGATGACGAGGGTTCTCGCATGGATTAGCAAGAGACTAATCTCACTAAGATTACCGAGTAGTTGCAAGCTTTGACCACCGCTGTGGCCAATATGGCAGTGCCCCGGGCAGGAGGGGAATGAAGCTCTGAGAATGCCAGGCGTGAAGATTCTCCGAACATGATGAGTGATGGGATCCCGTTTTTGATGAAGACATAGTTGAGTATGCCGCGAGAAGGGTAGCCGGGTCTCAGACAAAATTATAGAAACTCAGGGATCAGGTAGAGTCAGTTACCTGCAAGATGAGGGGTAAGCATGACGACTTTCTAGACTACGAGACGATGACTTTCAAGGAGCAGCTGCCTTCTCAGTTCAAGATGCCCGACATAGCCAATCTCAACGGGAATGGGGATCCGATGATCCATCTTCGGCAGTATGTTTATGTGATGAGTTCGGTGGGTCTATCGAAGCGTCAAGTTTAGAAGATGTTCGGGATGTCGCTTGAGGGGGCACCCGTGGTGTGGTATCACGACCTCGAGAGAAAGGTCAAGGATGATTGGAGCGCAATGTCGGAGGCCTTTCTGAATCAGTATGTCACGAATTTAGAGATCGACTTGTCGCTCCGCGACTTGGAGAATACCAAATAGAAGCCGGAGGAGAGCTTCAAGGATTATGTAGATCGCTGGAGGAGCCAGCTCTTGAAGATGCAGACTCGGCCATCAGAGAAAGACAAGATCAAGATGATCATCAAGGGCACTAAATCCTCTATTTATGGCAAGCTGATGAGGATGACCTCCATGATTAGCAATTTTCGATAGTTGAGGGAGACTGTTATGGATATTGATGAGGAAGAAGCTGAGAATAGGAAGTTTTATTGCCTGAATATAAAGACCATTGGGGGACCTTCGGGAACCAAGCCCGTTTCCACCGAGGTTGCCGCTATTAGAAACAGGCGATTTTCTAACCTGGGCAAACCTTTGTCTAAAATTCTTGAGAAGTTGAAGAGACAGGGACTCCTAAAACCCCTAGAAGCTAAACCGCTTCCACACCCTCCACCACCACACCTCAACCCGAACCTATATTGCCATTACCACCAGCAAAAAGGCCATGACACTGACAATTGCTCCCGTCTCAGGCATGAAATCCAAGACCTCATCGACTCCCACAAAATACCCGACCCAGAAAAAGAGCAACCCAACTTACACATAAACCCTTTACCTAACTATCACTCTGTTCCACCACCCACCTACATGATTAGCTCCGGCCTACCCGAGAGCCTTGTACTCCAAACCCTTGACCGCCAATCCTTTTGCCTATGGATATTGGATAGCAGTAGTGAGGAGGAAACAGAGCAGGGGAAGAATTTCTGGGAGAACTTCTCAAGAAATGATGAAAATGAGGTGAATGAGATGACATGCAGTGGGTATTTTTACAGTGATGCGGTATAGAAAGGCAAGGAAGTTTTGGTAGAAGGCAGAGAAGTGGCATAGAACATGGATAATACTGAAAGAGATACAGTGTTGCGTCAGTTGAAGAAGACGCGAGCATAGGTGAGCTTTTGGGAGTTATTGTGTGCATCTCAGGAGCACAGACGCGCCATGGTGGAGGCTTTGAGTAAGATAATGATACCAGAGGATGCCAACCCCACAATGTTTGTAGGGTCAGTACAGAAGGAAGCTTTGCAGGTGATAACATTCTTTGAGGAAGAACTCTCATTGGAGGGAAGAGATCACAATAGGCCACTGTTCATAAGAGCGGAAGTGAGAGAAAGATGACATCTTGTGTGATGGTGGATGATGGCTCATCTATCAATGTGTGCCCTTTGAAGATTCTGTCGAGGTTGGTTATGAAGGCGACAGATTTGAGTCCCTCCAACATGACTATAAAGGCGTATGATGATAGTAAGCGGGGAGTAGAGGGCACTTTTGCTGCAGTAGTCAAAGTGGGCCCGATAGAGGATGAGGTAGAGTTCACGGTGCTTGATATCCCGGCCAGTTTCGCTTTTCTATTGGGGAGGCCATGGTTTCACAAGTTTGGGGGTGTGCCCTTCACTTTGCACCAGGTCATTAAATTTCCATATGAAGGGGAGATCATCACCATCAGAGCTGAGGTAGACAATGTTGTGGCCACTTTGGAGATACAACCTTTCACCAGGTTCCAGGTGGCGGCAAATTTTGAGCAGTGGGTGGATCCTAAGGTGGCTAGGATCATGGAGAAGATGAAGTTTGAACCAGGCACAGGATCGGATGTTGGAGGAGCGCTACCAGACTTCAAAAGGCAGACCACCAAGAGAGGATTGGGGTACAAATCCGATGAGGACAAGCCGAAGACTAAGAAGAAAGGGCTGAAGCTGATAGAATACTTCGTGAAAGCTATGGGGTATCAAGGAGAGCCAGAACAAGTGGAAGTCAATGGGATCATGGTACCAAGATTCGACATCTTCCAGGATGTGATGGACAAGGAGCCACTGGCAGAAAAAGTTGCAAAGGAGTAAGACAAGTGGGAAGAGGAGCTGATGCAGCTAGAGAGTTTGACGCTTGAGGAGAGCAAAGAGACAGAAGAAGACAGGGCTGTGGATGACGAAGACGTTTATTTCCCTGATTTATTTGATTGTAATCCCATATTCGCTAATAATAAAGACATTCATTTCGCTTACTTGTCTGAGTGTCTTCCTCTTAACTTGCATCATGACACGTATGACATGAGCATATTTGACATTAACTCAACTAAAACAAACACATTTATCCTTGGTACGCCTGAAATCCTCAAGGAAATTCTAATTGCGAGTGAGGTTACCTCTGAGGAGCGGAAAGAATTAGAGGTAATGTTAATCAAATATGCTAATGTATTTGCTTGGTCCTACGAGGACATGCCAGAAGTAGATATAAGTATCGCCCTACACACAATACCATCTTATCCGAACATGAGACCGGTAAAGCAGAAGCTTCGAAGGATGAGACCTGAGTGGGCCGAAAAGGTTAGAGAAGAAGTCAAGAAGCAGATAGACGTGGGATTTCTAAAAGTAGTGAAATACCCCGAGTTGTTAGCAAATATTGTGCCGGTGTCGAAGAAAGATGGGAATGTCAGAATGTGTGTAGATTATAGAGACCTTAACAAAGCTTGCCCAAATGATGATTTTATCTTACCCCATATAGACGTACTGGTTGATAGTATGGCATTATCTACCATGTACTCATTCGCAGATGGGTTCTCAGGATATAATCAGGTCCTTATGGCTGAAGAAGACAAGCATAAGACTGCATTTGTCACTGAGTGGGGCACGTATTATTACAAGGTGATGTCATTCGGGCTCAAGAATGCAGGAGCCACTTATCAACGGATGGACACTATGTTATTCCATGACTTGATGCATAAGGAGATCGAAGTATACGTGGACGACATGATGGTAAAAATCGGAAATGAGAGCTGGACATATTGAAGCGCTAGAGAAGTTCCATCAAAGAGTCGACAAATACAACTTGCGACTAAATCCCAAGAAGTGTGTGTTCGGGGTAACGTCAAGAAAACTGAAAGGACATACGGTAGGAATGGGAGGAATAGAAGTAGAACCTGAGAAGATCAAAGTGATTACCGAAATGCCCGCACCGAAGACGGAGAAAGAAGTTAGAGCCTTTCTCGGGAAAATCTAGTACATCAGTGGATTCATCGCCAAGCTGACGTTAGTATGCAAGCCCATCTTCAAGCTGTTGAGGAAAGACCAGCCGGTGAATTGGACGGACAATGCCATGAAGCCTTTGACAAGATCAAAGAATATCTGGTGAAGCCTCCCGTCTTGAAACCTCCAAGACCGGGCAAACCCTTAGTGATGTATTTTGCCATAGAACCCGAAGCGCTGGGGGCGATGATGGTACAAGCAGATGAGACAGGGGTGGAACATGCAGTCTACTACCTCAGTAAGAATATGCTTCCGTATGAAGACCGCTATCAAGAAGTAGAAAAGATTGTAGGTTTCTATTATTAGTCCCAAAGAAAGTATAAGCCAATGAAACACACGATTTATACATGCAAAGCTTGAAGCATGGCAGAATCATACTTACAAAGCTTGTGACGAAAAATGATGAAAAAATCCTTGAGTCTTCAAGGAGGAAACTTTCGGCCAAGGAGAAATGAAGAATAAGCTTTAAGTCTTTTAGTATTCCAAGCTCCAAGGTTGTTTCCCTATCACCTCCTTTGATCCTTCATTGTGCTAGCAAAATGGAGAAGATGAAAAACAATATTTCTTGCCTAAATGAAGCTCACGGCGTGAGCAAGAAGAAAAGGGAGAGAAAGCTTTTGGTATGCCTTTGCTTTTCACTTTTTGTTTTCAAAAAACCGTGAATAATGAGATAACAATTACCAAAAAAATTTGGTAAATATCCCTCCAAAAAACGTGAAAAATTTTTCCCTCCCAAAAAGCCATTAAATGGCCTCACCTACTTACATTGAGAATAGTGACAATGTATCATCCAATAAAGGTGACCAGATACATCCATCAACTAGTCGTGTCAAGTGATGAGACTTCACGATATGATTTGCGGGTCCCACTCGTTTCAAAATACGAATGTGTCCGCAAACACTTTCGGGCTCGGTTTCGCTAATTCCGAATTAACGAATTTCCGTCGCGACGTAAATTAAATAATTATGCCTAGCGAAATTACTATTAACATCGCTAACGAATTAATTCTAAATTAATTCGTTTGCCCGAATTAAAATCCGATTTTAATTCCGCGTCGAAATCTATTTCGTTTAATATATCAAATATATTATTTTATCGATTAATTCCAAATTAATCGTTCTCTCTCCTAATTAGGCATTTTATCCAAGATAAAGTTTATCCGTAATTAATCCAAGATTATAAAGTTCGAATCAAACATCATAGGTGAATCTTCAGGAAGCGACCCAAGAGATCTCCGGATATGTTGGTAGTAAATACGGTCGTTGGATAATCCGAACACGTACGTACCTCGTACTACGTTTTTACCGATTTACAAGACAAGGTTGGCTTCTAGCAAAGCGCCATGCCTACCCAATTCTCCAGAAATATTCTTATTGGAATATTAGATCTTTATCAAGCGTAGTATACCGTAGTATGCGTACATCGATCCAGTATCAGACGATCACATGTAAGGTCTGGGGCTGGAAATGTGTCTGCCCCGTACGAAACATATATCGGACATCAAACAACTAGTCTCTTTAAATCGGACAATCCTGACATGGTCATATTGTCCCGACGGTTGCAACCTTTTATAGAGTACTAGTTCTGTATCCTACGTGATCATCATCTCCATATGTCTGAAGTGACACTTCCATCTTGACATCACATCCAGTACACTACGATTCTCGATAACCCAGAAGAGGCGTACACAGAACCGGTTAAAGCCCCGGACCACCAAAACCAAAGTTTACCGATTGTCGCAAGTACTAGCGATGCAAGTCTCAGGTTAAGACCATATACACCTACCCTGATGCGGCCTCCCATAGACACGCAGACATACTACCAATGGGATTCCGCGGGGTCTATCCAGAGCGAAGCTGTTTTCCGTACCATCGGTAAAACACAACCTCCTATCGCACTTGCATAAGTATCCAATACTTAAATATATGAGAACTATGCCGTTGTGCCATCACAACGTGCACAAGTGCAATACTAGTCTATTCCGCATTATCGATGTCCGATCTCGATAATACTTCGACTATGGATATTTAATGATTAAACCTTTTATATTGATACTGTCTCATATCATCTCAATACGGGGCTAATCATATGGACTTTTGCCATTAATATATCAAAGTAAATAATTTACAAAACGGCAAAAGGCAATTTCATTATCACATAGTTAATTTTGTACAATAATACAATATCATTTACAAAACAGTGACGCTATGGGTCATAA
Source organism: Zanthoxylum bungeanum (assembly GCA_019454045.1). Lineage (NCBI taxonomy): Eukaryota > Viridiplantae > Streptophyta > Magnoliopsida > Sapindales > Rutaceae > Zanthoxylum > Zanthoxylum bungeanum. The sequence continues at coordinate 11,131 of SKCR01029538.1, read as the reverse complement.
TGTCTAACAATCTCCCACTTGGCCTATAGCCAGTCACTCAAGCATCTAATACCTGAACTATGTATATGTCGTTCAAACACATGCTGAAGAACAGCTTTCGTCAGCGGATCTGCAATGTTGTCATCCGATGCGACCTTCTCGACTTTTACATCGCCACGATGTATAATCTCCCGAATTAGATGGTAACGCCGAAGAACATGCTTGGATCGTTGATGAGACCTTGGTTCCTTAGCTTGTGCTATAGCCCCGTTATTGTCACAATACAATGGCACAGGCTCAGCTGCTAACGGAACTACTCCTAATCCGATCAGGAATTTTCGGATCCAAACTGCCTCATTTGCTGCTTCCGACGCAGCGATATAATCCGTTCTATTGTTGAATCGGCAACAGTATCTTGCTTGGAAGATTTCCAGCTCACTGCTCCGTTATTCAAACAAAAAATGTACCCCGATTGCGACTTGAAGTCGTCCTTGTCGGTTTGGAAACTTGCATCGGTGTACCCAGATACCTCAAGTTCTCCACCTCCATAAATTTAGAAAGCATCCTTAGTTCGTCTAAGATACTTAAGGATATTCTTAACTGCCATCCAGTGACCTTCACCTGGATCGGCCTGAAAGCGACTGCACATGCTCAAAGCATATGACACATCAGGTCGCGTACATATCATGGCATACATGATCGATCCGAATGCCGAGGCGAACGGTATCCGACTCATGTTATCTCTCTCTTCTTTAGTCTTAGGACACATGTCCTAGATAGAAGGATACCACGTGACATTGGCATCAATCCCTTCTTGGATTGATCCATGTTGAATCGCTTCAATACTTTGTCAATATATGTACTCTGGGAGAGTCCAAGCAGCTTTCTAGATCTATCCCGGTAGATCTTTATTCCCAGAATAAAGGCTGCTTCTCCCAGATCTTTCATGGAGAATTTTAATGAAAGCCAAGCTTTCACCGACGTTAGCATGGGAATGTCATTGCCTATAAGCAATACGTCGTCGACATAAAGGACAATAAAAGTCAGTGCTCTCCCACTAACCTTCTTGTATACACAAGGGTCATCAGCGTTTTGCACGAAATCATATTCTTTTATGATATCATCCAACGCTGATTTCATGACCGTGATGCTTGCTTCAATCCATAAATGGATCGATTTAACTTACAAACCTTGTTTGCAAGTCTAGGTATGATAAAACCGTCAGGCTGTTGCATATAAACATCCTCCAAAAGGTTTCCATTAAGGAAAGCGGTTTTAACGTCCATCTGTCATATCTCGTAATCGAAAATGCAGCTATTGCAAGCATTATCCGAATGGATTTAATCATGGCAACGGGTGAGAAAGTTTCGTCATAATCAATACCATATTGTTGACGATACCCATTTGCTACAAGCCTAGCTTTGTACGTTTGCACGTTGCCATCCATGTCGGTCTTCTTCTTGAAGATCCGTCTGCTTCCAATAGGCTTTACGCCTTCTGGTGCATCAACCAGTGTCCAAACTTGGTTGGCGTACATGGAATCCATCTCGGACTTCATGGCTTCTTGCCATAAAGCGGAATCAATATTCTGTATTGCTTCCTCATACATAGCCGGTTCATTATCCTCAATAAGATTAATATCTACATGAGGCGAGATCAGGAACCCATATCTCTCAGGTACTGTCCTGACTCTCTCCGACCTACGCGGTCCTTGTGTATATGAAGATTGTGGTACAGACTCATCCCGGATGGTCTGTTTATGTTCCGTCGTTGATTCATTGCCAGGAACAGTATCACTACGATTTTCATCGAGCTCCACTTTCCTCACACTTACCACTGCATCTAGGAATTCCTTCTCAAGGAAAAAATGCATGTAGAGCAACAAATACTTTGTTCTCTTGTGGGTGATAGAAGTAATATCCTTTGGTTTCATTAGGATATCCACGAAAAGGCATTTATCTAATTTGGGTTCTAGTTTGGTACCTTCCAAACGTTTAACATATGCCCAGCATCCCCAAATCTTCAGGAAAGAGAAACCTGGTTTCCTCCCTGTCCATATCTCATATGGAGTCTGTTCAACAGACTTTGACGGAACCTTATTCAAAATAAGTACTGCACTGTTTAATGCGTATCCCCAGAAGGATTGGTAGCTCAGTGCGACTCATCATCGACCTTACCATGTCTAACAAGGTACGGTTTCTCCGTTCAGACACACCGTTTAATTGCGGTGTTCCAGGAGGAGTCCACTGTGAAAGAATACCATATTCTTTCAAGTAATCTTGAAACTCATAACTTAAGTACTCGCCACCACGGTCCGACGCAATGTCTTAATACTCTTGCCTGTTTGTTTTTCTACTTCGTGTCGAAAACTCTTTGAATTTCTCAAAAGTTTCCGACTTGTGTCTCATTAGATACACATAACCATAACGAGATGCATCATCCGTAAAGGTTACGAAGTAATGATATCCACCTCTAGCCTGCTAGACATGGGCCCACATACGTCGCTATGAACGAGGGCTAACAGTTCTGTGGCACGTTCACCTTTACTACTAAAAGGTGATTTAGGCATTTTGCCTAAAAGACAAGATTCGCAGACATCATATGAATTAGGATCAAATCCGTCCAAGTACCCACTCTTCGAAAGTGTGGATATGCGAGTCTTGTTAATGTGTCCTAGTCGACAATGCCACATATAAGCTTCATCTTTTAGATTACTCCTTTTGAGCATTTTGTTTGTTATTTTATGTTTAGGAGATTCGTTTATATTCAAAATATAAAGGCCATTATTTGCAACAGCAGTGCAAATTTCTGCATCATCTTTATATAAATAACACCCAGTGTTTCTAAATACAAAAGTGTACCCTGGGTTAACAAAGATACAGATATGATATTCCTAGTCAAACTAGGTATATAAAAACAGTTCAAAAGTTTAAGCACATGCCCCGAGGGCAATTCCAAAACAAAAGTCCCTACAGCCAAAACAGCAACTGGAGTTCCATTTCCTACTCGTAGATCAACCTCCCCTGAAGCCAGCATCCTGCTATTCTGCAGATCCTGCAAATCAGTACATATATGAGCAGTACAAACCAGAATCAAAAATCCAATTTTTAAAACTAGAAGTAGTCATATTTATCTCAATAACAAACATACCAGAGGCTAGTGCCTTGCCTGCCTTGATATCCTCCCTGTGTCCCTTGCCCATTCGGCAGTCACGTTTCAGTGACCCTTCTTGCCGCAGTTGAGGCAGACATCTTGAGACTTGTCCATTGGCTTCCTAGAAGCTTTTGTCAACTTGCCTTTACCCTTTTTCTTATGTTTCTTCTCCTCACCCCTCCAGTAGCTTGGGCCCAGCCCTTGGCCTCTGAGAGGTCGATGCATAGTGCGCCTCGCGCTTGCCCCCTTTTGGAGTTCTTTTTCAGACTCCTTCAAGATGGATAACAGCTCTCCAAGAGAGTCATCCGTGTCCATCAACTTATAGTGATTATGATTTGTTGCAAGAATCAGGAAGTGACTGTAAGATCAAATCTACCGGTCAGCTCAGCCTCCACAGACTATTCCATATTGGCCAACTCATCAATATCGGCGATCATTTGAGCCCCGTGGGCCTCAACTGATGCGCCTTCAGTCATTCGGGCGCGGAAGAGTTTCTTCACTTTCTTCAACCGTTTTACTCTCCATCCGCTTGTTGGTGCGGTGGAGATCTCTCAGTCTAGCCATCATATTATAAGGATCTAAGTCCCTTATTCTGGCGACGAAAGTCTCGCGAGTCATCGGAGCAACATAATAGCCTGAGCTGTGTCACAATCATCGCTGTGAGTTTTCCATAACTCCAGCTCAAGTGCGTCAGTGGGCTTAGGCGGGGAGAGGTATCTGTATAGTATACAGCCTACTCTCAGCCCCAAGGACTATCCTTAGGTTCATTTCCCCAATCAGCGAAGTTTGTGCCCTTAAAGACATTGTCACACCATATGATGATGTCTCGGACATTTCCTTTGCTTGCCATCTCACTACGATAGTCCAACTATCTAGTTAACGATAAATGGGTACAGTCAAACTATTACAAGAAAAATAACAATGTATTAGTCCAACTAATTTAATAAATAGACGAAATAATTTGAAAGACGCGTAAGGCTAAGTATTGAACGAAATTGCAAATTCAATACTAGCCTCCACCTATTTTCATTCAAGTCTCTAACCCTCTGTTGAGAACTCGGGAAATCCTATTTCCTAGTGGGCTAGGATCCCGTTAAAATAACACACAACCTTGACTTTGGCCAACAAATTGTATGCTATTTAACTAGGTAGATCTCAAAGATCAATTGGATCCCATCCAATTCCTAGATCCGGTAGGTGGACATCAAAATCCAAACATATGTACATTACATATGCCAATGTATCTAATACATTTTCCTAACCATATCCTCCGAATCATCTAGGCCTTGGCTTTGGCACAACAAACCTAATGATTCCAGTTAAGCGGGACCCATTGCAAGGAAGTTTCGTAATCAATGTCGTTGGACAAGAAGTGATCTTGACTTTGGCCAACAAATCACAACTTGGACAAAGACACCGATGTGGAAAAAAACTCTCATGATTCAAGTTACATCCTCAATTGATAAGGTCTTGACTTTGGCCAACAAACCAATGCCAATTTTGGATCTTGAACAACAATCATTCAACGGAAGGATAATCGCTTAATATAGATTGAGGGATTTTGCCGTAATTGGCAACCAATTTATTATCTTGTTAGGTCCTTCATCATCATACACCCTTAAGCATGCTTCTAAAACATCATAAAGCGCGTAAAGTAAATTAATAGGATATTATGGATGGATATATAAAACAACTTGTTCCTAGAACAAATCACTCCCTTTCCTCTCCCGCTAGCACTATTATACTTCTACCCAATTACATAATACAATAAGAGAAACCTCATTTACATGAGGGGAATTAGGTGAGAAGAGAATACAAAGAGATAAAAGAGATAAGGCTGGACACGCAGTGTCCAATTTATAAAGTCAAAATTTACAATAATTTCTAAAATTACCCTTTCCCTTCTAATATCCATCCAAATACACTATTCATTCATCACATACATATATATTCAATCAAGACATGCTTTTACAACCAATCTAATCCAATTAATTAGTCTTTGTTTAAGTGATCATCCAATGTTCAAACAACGTTTTGATTTTACGCGAGTCCAACTCTTTGAGAATAAGTACATAAGGTACGAATTCATGAATTATATCGAATACTCGTTAAATCCAGTTTAAGTCGTATTCTATACTAATTCAATTTATTTAATTCCAAATTAAATGTTTACACTTTTAATGTGCTTTTAAAGACTAGATTCTAAATCTAATCTAATTGGGTCTCCAAGCCCAACTAACATCCAATGTTGTTTAATTAAAGTCCGATGGGCTTTCAATTGATTTATTAAGGCTTGGGCTTTGGTCAATGTGGGTCAAAACCCAATTACCAAGCCCAAATAAGGAATCACCCTTAAATGCCATAAAATCAATTTCAAGCCCATAAGGCCCAATTAAACATTAAAGCCCATTTTACTATATTTGGACTTAATGGAGTGATTTAAGCTCAAATTGGATCCAATCCTTTTGGCCCAAACTACTTGGCCAACCAAGCCCATTATGCCCAAATATAATAACACAAGCCCAATTTTACAATTAAGCCCATTAATTAAATTTTATTATTCCAAATTTAAAATTCAATTAATTAAAGTGTAAATCCATGATAATTCATTAAACCAAATATTTCCAAAACACCAATTTAATTTATTAATCATCACTTGTTCAAAACACATGTCCAACATTTATTTGAACAAAAAACAAATTCAAGTCCTTTAACATGCCATATTGCATTCGGCCAAGAGGGATTTTGGTTCGATTTGTTTTTCAATCCGATTGAATCACTAATCTAAGTCCCGTATATGTTTTAAGTCATCTAATGAACTTGTAAACAAAAAAATTACAATCCAGTGCAAGAACATTCATATTCGGCCAAAGCAACAATTTTTGGGGAAAAATCATCCAATGCATTTTTCTCAAAATTGATCATGTATAATATCATATAACATACATATAAGCATACTTTATCATCAAAATTTCACAAGAACATGCTTCAGAGCAAGGACCTCCATATTCGGCCAAAGCAACAATTTTGGGGAAAAATCATCCAATGCATTTTTCTCAAAATGATCATGTATAATATCATAAACATACATATAAGCATACTTTATCATCAAATTTCACAAAAACATGCTTCAATCAATTTTCCCCAAATTAACCCTAATGTATTTCATGCTTAAACTGGCTCATGATACCATTGTAGGTTTCTATATTAGTCCAAAGAAAGTATAAGCCAATGAAACACACGATTATACATGCAAAGCTTGAAGCATGGCGGAATCATACTTACAAAGCTTGTGACGAAAAATGATGAAGAAAATCCTTGAGTCTTCAAGGAAGAACTTTCGGCCAAGGAGAAATGAAGAGAAGCTTTAAGTCTTTTAGTATTCAAGCTCCAAGGTTGTTTCCCTATCACCTCCTTTGATCCTTCATTGTGCTAGCAAAATGGAGAAGATGAAAAACAATTTTTCTTGCCAAATGAAGCTCACAGCGTGAGCAAGAAGAAAAGGGAGAGAAGGCTTTTGGTATGCCTTTTGCTTTTCTCTTTTTGTTTTCAAAAACCGTGAATAATGAGATAACAATTACCAAAAAATATTTGGTAAATATCCCTCCAAAAACGTGTGAAAAAGTTTTCCCTCCCAAAAAGCCATTAAATGGCCTCACCTACTTACATTGAGAATAGTGACAATGTATCATCCAATAAAGGTGACTAGATACATCCATCAACTAGTCGTGTCAAGTGATGAGACTTCGCGATGTGATTTGCGGGTCCCACTCGTTTCAAAATACGAATGTGTCCGCAAACACTTTCGGGCTCGGTTTCGCTAATTCCGAATTAACGAATTTCCGTCGCGACGTAAATTAAATAATTATGCCTAGCGAAATTACTATTAACATCGCTAACGAATTAATTCTAAATTAATTCGTTTGCCCGAATTAAAATCCGATTTTAATTCCGCGTCGAAATCCAATTTCGTTTAATATATCGAATATATTATTTTATCGATTAATTCCAAATTAATCGTTCTCTCTCCTAATTAGGCATTTTATCCAAGATAAAGTTTCCTTGTAATTAATCCAAGATTAATAAAGTTCGAATCAAACATCATAGGTGAATCTTCAGGAAGCGACCCAAGAGATCTCCGGATATGTTGGCAGTAAATACGGTCGTTGGATAATCCGAACACGTACGTACCTCGTACTACGTTTTTACCGATTTACAAGACAAGGTTGGCTTCTAGCAAAGCGCCATGCCTACCCAATTCTTCAGAAATATTCTTATTGGAATATTAGATCTTTATCAAGCGTAGTATACCGTAGTATTGCTACATCGATCCAGTATCAGACGATCACATGTTAGGCCTGGGGCTGGAAATGTGTCTGCCCCGTACGAAACATATAGGACATCAAACAACTAGTCTCTTTAAATCGGACAATCCTGACCTGGTCATATTGTCCCGACGGTTGCAACCTTTTATAGAGTACTAGTTCTGTATCCTACGTGATCATCATCTCCATATGTCTGAAGTGATACTTCCATCTTGACATCACATCCAGTACACTACGATTCTCGATAAACCCAGAAGGGCGTACACAGAAACGGTTAAAGCCCGGACCACCAAAACCAAAGTTTACCGATTGTCGCAAGTACTAGCGATGCAAGTCTCAGGTTAAGACCATATACACCTACCCTGATGCGGCCTCCCATAGACACGCAGACATACTACCAATGGGATTCCGCGGGGTCTATCCAGAGCGAAGCTGTTTTCCGTACCATCGGTAAAAACAAACTCTATCGCACTTGCATAAGTATCCAATACTTAAATATATGAGAACTATGCCGTTGTGCCATCACAACGTGCACAAGTGCAATAACTAGTCTATTCGCATTATCGATGTCCGATCTCGATAATACTTCGACTATGGATATTTAATGATTAAACCTTTATATTGTACTGTCTCATATCATCTCAATACGGGCTAATCATATGGACTTTTGCATTAATATATCAAAGTAAATAATTTACAAAACGGCAAAAGGCAATTTCATTATCACATAGTAATTTTGTACAATAATACAATATCATTTACAAAACAGTGACGCTATGGGTCATAATGTCTAAAAAAGATATGTTTGGCGGTGGTTAGTGTAGGCTTCCAGGAATGTTGCGTCGTTATTTCCAATCCTACATGATCCAAGTAGTAGCGAAAGAGAATCCCGTCAAGTATCTGCACTCGGTACCTTCGCTAGTAGGGAAGTAGGCAGATGTTTAGTATTGCTGACGGAGTTTGATATTGGACTATTCTCACTTCTAAAGTATCAAAGGTGAGCCGTAGCAGAGTTCTTGGCATTACAACCCATAGAAAGGGACCAATACAAGTTTGAATTCCCAGACGAGGAAATCCAGGCCAGATCGGTACAAGGATGGAAGATGTACTTCGACGGGCGGTGAATTACAATGAGCCGGAATAGGAATCGTGATAGTAACCCCCGAAGAGAGGAACCTTGCCTATGGCCAGAGGCAGACCTTCGGAGTAACCAACATGGCCGAGTATGAATCATGCGCCTTTTATATTGACAGTACTAATAACCTAGGAGCTAATATGTGGAGGTTTATGGAGACTCGATGTTGGTAGTCCGACAGCTGCGAGGAGAATGGAATTGAAGGAAGAACGGTCGAGACCTTACCTATTTACCTTAGGAAGCTGGCACAGGGCTATCCCTGACTGAAATTCCAGCACTTGCCGCGAGAAGAGAACCAAAATGGCAGACGCGTTTGCCACCCTAGCCGCGACTTGGGAGAACCCGGAGAAATTGGTGATGAAACCTCTTAGTGTTGACGACAACAAGTAGGCCCAGTTATGAGATAGAAAGGGTCTTCGAAGTAGAAGTCGACGATGGGAAACCTTGGTACTACGATATTCAGCAATACCTAGAACGTGGAGAATTCTTGGAAGAAGCCCGGTAGGAATGACATGATAGCCATTCAGAAGTGGCCTGCCAGTATGTGAGTTTGAAGGGAGAACTTTACAAGAGACAAGCCAATGGCATCCAATAAAGTGCTTAAGAAAGGAATAGGCTCAGAAAGCGATGAAACTGTTGGGACAAAATGACCCATAGCGTCACTATTTGCACAGATCATTGTGTTGTTGTAGCAAATTAACCATAGATATATAAATGAAGAGAGGTCCGTATGCTAGTTCCTGGTTGAGAATGATATGAGACAGTATCAGTCCCCGAAGGTTTAATCATTAAATATCCCTAGCAGAAGTATTATCGAGACTGGACATCGATAATGCGGAATATGCTAGTATTGCACTTGTGTGCGTTGTGAGGACACAAACGGCATAGTTCTCATATATATATAAGTATCGGATAATAATTATGCAAGTGCGATAGGAGGTCGTGTTTCACGATGGTACGGGAAACAGCTTTGTCTGGATAGACCCCTCAGAATCCCATTGGTATTATGACTATGTGTCTATGGGAGGCCGAAATCAAGGTAGGTGTGTATAGTCTTAACCTGAGACTTGCATCGCTAATACTTGCGATAATCGGTAGACTTTGGTCTTGGTGGTATAGGGTTTTACCCAGTTCTGCGTACACCACTTCTGGGTTTATCAAAGAGTCGTAGTGTATTGGGTGTGATGTCAAGACGGAAGTATCACTCCAGTCATATTGGAGATGATGTCACGCAGGGATACGATTAGTGCTCTTAAGTGCTGGCCGGGCCATCGGGATATTATGAAAAGATCATGTATATCCGATTTATAGAGACTAGTTACCAGACATCCGACATGTGCTTCGGACGGGGCAGACACTTATCCAGCCCAGCCCTAGCACGTGACTATCCGATACTGGGCTGATATACGCAATACTACGGTATACTACGCTTGATACAGATCTATATATTCCTGTAAGAATATTTCTGGAGAATTGGGTAGGCATGGCGCTTTGCTAGAAGCCAACCTTGTCTTGTAAATCGGTATAAACGTAGTACGAGGTACTTACGTGTTCGGATAGTCCGACGACCGTATTTACTGCCAACATATCCGGAGATCTCATGGGTCGCTTCCCGAAGATTCACCGATGACGTATAACTCGCACTTAATTATCTGGGATTAATTAGAAGAGAGAGAAAATTAATCTGGGATTAATTGCGGAGATGTTTTATCTGGGATAAAATATTAATTAAAGAGAGAGAACGATTAATTTGGAATTAATCGAAAAATTAATATATTTGATATATTAAACGAAATTGGATTTCGACGCGGAATTAAAATTGGATTTTAATTCGGGCGAACGAATTAATTTAGAATTAATTCGTTAGCGACGTGAATAATGATTTCGCTAGGGTAATCATTTAATTACGACGCGACGGAAAATTCGTTAATTTGGAATTAGCGAACCCGAGCCCGGATTATTTGCGAGCGCATTCGTATTTCGAATTCGAGTACGGCACGCAAGTCACGTCAAGCGTCAAATCGCTAGTCACATCAAGCGTCAAATCAAATGTCACTTTGAGTGATGTGACAAGTTGTCATTTGATTTGAGTGATTGATGTGGTAGTTGAAAGGCATTTATTGTTTTGCTTTTTGACTTTTTGGTTTTTGGGAAATGAAAAGTGGTAAATGGTTGTTTATTTTTAGAAAATATATAAACCAAAATACTTTTTATTTTTCTCTACACACTCACTCTCCCTTTTACGTGAAACCTTTTTCCCTCTCTTTCTCCTCTCTCTCTTCTTCTCACGGCTTCAAGCCGATTTCTTCACAAAAATTTCTGGTTTGACCGAATTTTTGAGAAGAAAATGAAGATGAGTAGTGGTAGCACACACATGGGTTTATTAATGGTGATAGGGAAACGAATTTATGAGCTTGGATTTGTTTTTGAAGCTTGAAGCTTGGAGCTTCAATGGTGGTCTTCCATGGCCGATTTTGGAGGTCAAACAGCCCCCACCGAGCAGTCCCTACTGTTTTTGGAGGTCAAAACCGAGCTCACA
>SKCR01029537.1:0-79730 GCA_019454045.1 Zanthoxylum bungeanum | reverse complement strand
GTTTTAGTTCATCCCAGTTTCACCCTAGCGTGTTAGAGGCCACTCTAAGGGTCTCGTATCAGCTCGCACATACACACATTACATCATAATATAAGTATCATACGTCTTGAAGTGATAACAAATGTTCAAATGGATAAATTTAACCTAGTTCTGAAGCATATTCCACGACTTGTATTCTAATTGAGTTTCTCATTATAGATCATCGTAGGAACCACAGTCCTTTCGATGAGTGGCATAACACCAGCCAAATTTTAAACCAGTGAGTGGACATTATTTCCTAAGTCGATCTTTTTACATGATGTTGTTTTAAATATCAGACTTATTTTTACGCACTTAGGGCATTAACCGGTTTTATCACAGTTATTCTGAAAGAGTATGTTTTAATGGTTTAGAAAAGTAATTTAAAAGCTTGAGTTTTTATGTTTTCGAGGCATGGGGAAAAATCCAACTCAATATATAACTTGATTCAGATATGGAATTGACGGATGACATGTGCACATGTAGAGGACTGGGGGGACGGCGATACATAATACCCCCAGATCCTAGTTCAGGACTAATGATGACAGATGCCCAAGATCATAGTTTCAGAGCTTTGAGGGTTGCATAGATCCACACCTCTAGTTCTAGTTCAGTGGCTTGGGGAACGACGATACGTAGCGCCCCAAGACCACTAGTTTCAGGGACATGAGTGGCGTGCTTTGGGGGATGGCGATACGTAACGCCCCAAATTCATGGATTTTCATAATAGTATTTCAGTTTTCATTTTAAATCGTCCACTCACTTAGATCGTACAAACGGTCTAACCCCTCACTCTCAGTTTCTCTATTTTACAGGTATTCCCGGAGGACGAGCTCGAAATGATGGATACTGATGGAAGTCACTGGAGGGTTTAGTCCATCAGGTCGAGTTAGAGTTCAGTATAGTTAGTGTCAAAAGATGTCATGTAATATATAATTAGTTTAGTAGAATATACACATGCAAAAGAGTTATAAATGTTCATTATTAAAGTTAAGATGTGAGATGAATTTGAGTATTTAGTTAAAAAAAACATTATGCATTTATGATGATATATTGGGCAACGGTCCCGTGCATGAGTTTATACATGAGATGAGTTTCACAGTTAGAAAGTCAATGGCTCAGGGGGATAGTACGGCTTATTCCCTGCCGGTAACATCTCCCGGATTGGAGATGTTACAATATGTAATTGAATGTTATTGCTAAATATTTCAAGTATGATGGTTCAAGTTGCATGTTCATTGTTAAAGGTTTCATATTCAAAATATTACATATTTATTGGTAAAAATTACAGGTCTAGCGATATTAGTTGCTAGTTCAATGGTCATAGTTACATGTACGTTTTTCGAGGAATAAACAATTGCACGTTATTGCTAAAAATTACATTTCTAATGGTTACAGTTGCATATTCATTGTAAAAATTTTCATATTAGAAAATATTTCATGTTTATTGTTAAGGTTGGAATTTAATGGTATTAATTGCATATTTAATGGTTTACATTATAAAAATTATTTTTTATTAAATAAATATAAAATATTGAAAAAAATCATCTAAAAAATTTATTGCATGTTATGCTCAAAAATTTCAAGTCTAATGGTTGTCGTTGCATGTTCATTATTAAAAGTTTCAAATTAGAAATATTAAATATTATTGATTTATAAAAGATGCAAACCTAATGGTATTAGTTGCATGTTCAATGGTCATATTTACATTTGCGGTTTTCGAGGCAGATGCAGTTGCATGTTATTGCTAAAAATTTCAAGTTTAGTAGTTGTCGTTGCATGTTCATTGTTAAAGGTTTCATATTAGAAATATTACATATTTATTGGTAAAAGTTGCAAGCCTAATGGTTGCATGTCCAATGGTCATATTTACATATGCGGTTTTCGAGGCAGATTCAATTGTATGTTATTACTATAAATTTCAAGCCTAATGATTGTCGTTGCATGTTCATTGTTAAAGGTTTCATATTAGAAATATTACATATTTATTGGTAAAAGTTGCAAGTCTAGTGGTATTAGTTGCAAGTTCAATGGTCATAATTACATGTACGTTTTTCGAGGAATAAGTAATTGCATGTATTGCTAAAAATTAAATGTCTAATGGTTACAGTTTCATTTTCATTGTAAAAAGTTTCATATTAGAAAATATTTCATGTTTATTGTTAAAAGTTGTGTTTCCAATAGTATTAATTGCACGATCAATGGTGATATTTACATGTACGATTATCAAGGCAAACTTAATTGCATGTTATTGTAAAAATTTCAAATATATGGTTGCATGTTGAATGTTCATTGTTAAAGGTTTCATATTGGAAATATTACATATATTTTAGCTAAATGTTACAAGTCTAATGGTATTAGTTGCATGTTCAATGGTCATAGTTACATGTGCGATTTTCGAGGAAAAACAATTGCATGTTATTGTTAAAAATTTCAAGTCTATGTTGCAGTTGTATGTTCATTATTAAAGGTTTCATATTAGAAATATCACAGTTTTATTGTTAAAAGTTTCATATTGATTGCATATTTAATGGTGTTTGTTGCATGTTTCATGGTCATTATTTAATTTTTGTATTTCAAGCATAAATTATTTGTTGCATGTTTTATGGTTGACAGTTGAATCTTAATGATGAAATTGCATATCAATGATGTTAAGTTGCATGTATTGGTTATATCTAACGATTAATTTTTATTCAATATCATGTTTAATGCTTCGATCTCGATCTCGATTTCGTGTTTAATGGTTATAAGTGAATACAAAAAGATGAAACTGTTGGATAATATGACCCATAGCGTCACTATTTGTACAGATCACGGTGTTGTTGTACAAATTAACTATGTGACAAGGAAATTGCACTCTCATCATTTGTGATTAGATCACCATATATGTATAAATGAAGAGAGGTCCATATGATTAGTTCCTGGATTGAGATGATATGAGACAGTATCAGTCCACGAAGGATTAATCATTAAATATCCCTAAGCGGAGTATTATCGAGACAGGACATCGATAATGCGGAATAGGCTAGTATTGCACTTGTGCGCGTTGTGAGGGCACACCGGCATAGTTCTCATATATTTAAGTATTGGATACTTATGGAAGTGCGATAGGAGGTCGTGTTTCACCGATGGTACGGGAAACAGTTTCGCTCTGGATAGACCCCTCGGAATCCCATTGGTATTATGACTATGTGTCTATGGGAGGCCGAAATCAAGGTAGGTGTGTATAGTCTTAACCTGAGACTTGCATCGCTAATACTTGCGATAATCGGTAGACTTTGGTCTTGGTGGTACATGGCTTTAACCGGCTCTGCGTACACCGCTTCTGGGTTTATCAGAGAGTCGTAGTGTATTGGGTGTGATCTCGAGACGGAAGTATCACTTCAGTTATAGTGGAGATGATGTCACGCAGGATACGGTATTAGTGCTCTTAAGTGCTGGCCGGCCATCGAGATATTATGACAAGGTCATGTATATCCGATTATAGAGACTAGTTACCAGACATCCGACATGTGCTTCGGACGGGGCAGACACTTATCCAGCCCCAGCCCTAGCACGTGACTATCCGATACTGGGCTGATATACACAATACTACGGTATACTACGCTTGATACAGATCTATATATTCCTGTGTAAGAATATTTCTGGAGAATTGGGTAGGCATGGCGCTTTGCTAGAAGCCAACCTTGTCTTGTAAATCGGTATGAACGTAGTACGAGGTACTTACGTGTTCGGATAATCCGACGACCGTATTTACTGCCAACATATCCGGAGATCTCATGGGTCGCTTCCTGAAGATTCACCGATGATGTATAACTCGCACTATAATTAATCTGGATTAATTAGAAGAGAGAGAAAATTAATCTGGATTAATTGCGGAGATATTTTATCTGGGATAAAATATTAATTAAAGAGAGAGAACGATTAATTTGGAATTAATCGATAAAATTAATATATTCGATATATTAATCGAAATTGGATTTCGACGCGGAATTAAAATTAGATTTTAATTCGGGGTGCGAACGAATTAATTTAGAATTATTCGTTAGCGACGTGAATAGTGATTTCGCTAGGCGTAATCATTTAATTACGACGCAACGGAAAATTCGTTAATTTGGAATTAGCGAACCCGAGCCCGAGAGTGATTGCGAGCGCATTCGCATTTCGAATTCGAGCGCGACACGCAAGTCACATCAAGCATCAAATCGCTAGTCGCATCAATCGTCAAGTCACTTGTCACTTTGAGTGATGTGACATGACATGTTGTCACTTTATTAAAGTGGATGGATTGATGTGAATAGTTGATTTGAGTTGATGAAAAGCTTTAAAAGCTTGAAATGAAATATAACATTATTTTATTTCTTGCTTTTTGACTTTTGTATTAAAAGTAATATATGTTTTATTTATTATTTACTTGGTAAATATATAAAAAAAAAAGGTAAAAGCTTTTCTCTCTCTCACATGCACCACTCACGCACTTCTCCTTTTCCCTCTCTTTTCATCTTCCTCTCCTTCACGGCTTCAAGCCGATTTTGCTTCAAAAAGTTTCTGGTTTCACCGAATTTGTGAGAAGCAAAGGAGAAGAGTAGTGCTAGCACACACCTAGGGTTATATTATGTGATAGGGAAACGAATTTGTGAGCTTGGATTTGGTTTTTGGAGCTTGAAGCTTGGAGCTTCAATGGTGGTTCATCAATGGCCGAATGAACAAGGAGGAAGAAGGCTCAAAATCGTGCAGTCCACTTCATCAATAAGCCATTGCCGAGCTTCATGGAGGAGCAAAAACGCAACTTGTTCTTCTCTTATGTTGTGTATTCATGCGTTTCCTTGCTTGATTTGTTGATCTTGGGACATATATTAGAACTCAACAGAAACATCACAAATGAATGAGAACAAGTTAATAATCTTGATATCTACTTATAATTTTCGTTAATTACATATGTTAATGAGAATGTAGATGAGTTTTATACTTACTGTTTCCGCTTACAATTTTTATTCATTACGGCAGTTAATGAGCATGAAGAGAGATTTCTTAATATTGATATTCACTTAGAATTAGGTATGACAATGGTCGGATATTCGACCATTTTGGACGAAACCGAAACCGAAACCAAATATAATATCTCAAACAGAAAAAAATTTCATAACAAAACTTGGAGTAATTCTTTTGCATAAAAAAACAGTCACATAATATCGTCAACTAATTAACATATGATATAATTTTATATTAATAATCTCTCTAGCTCTATTGTCTCTCCTCTTTACAACTCAAGTAACTAAAAAACCCTCTCAACTTAAAAAAAAACCCTAATCTTATTACAGAAATTAGCTATCGACTGCACCACCCATGATTTCTTTTTTGATTTTCTTTGTTTTTTTTAATATTCATATTTCAGATATATGGTTCTATCCTTTATAGTGGACGGTTGCCCAGCTTATGTTGTGGTGGTCTTGGTCCACCTTTTTATCGTGGTTATTAAATCCTACCAAATCTTTGATCCGTGTTCGGTGTTAATATTTTGTTTTTTCCATTGTTTTGAAGTAGCAACATTATTTCCTCAGCTTATTGAAGATCTAGTGTGAGGAAAATGATAGATTTGATATTGATCGAGCAGGTATTTTACAATGTCTCTCGGGCAACCACATAGTATTATGAATTTATTGATTTTCTTGTATTAGATTGATTCTAGGTTGTTGTCAAAGTTTATTTTAAATGTGTGTATTATGATGTTTCACTTCTAAATATGATATGTATTCACGGACACTAAGTTGGAGTATAATGTTGGAAAGTTATGGCCCATAACATCACTATTTGTACAGATCATGGTGTTGTTGTACAAATTAACTATGTGACAAAGGAAATTGCTCTTCTATCATTTTTAATTGGATTACCTAGATGTATAAATGATAGAAGGTCCATATGATTAGTTCTGGATTGAGATGATATGAGACAGTATCAATCCATAAAGGTTTAATCATTAAATATCCCTAGTCGTAGTATTATCGAGATTGGACATCGATAATGCGGAATAGACTAGTATTACACTTGTGCGCGTTGTGGGAGCATAACGGCATAGTTCTCATATATTTGGGTATAGGATACTCATGCAAGTGTAATAGGAGGTTGTGTTTACTAGGTACGTACGTGTTCGGATAGTCCGACGATCGGATTTACTGCCAACATATCTGGGGATCTCATCGGTCACTTCCCGAAGATTCACCGATGACGTATGACTCGCACTTTATTAATCTGGGATTAATTATAAGAGAGAGAAAATTAATCTGGGATTAATTACGGATATATTTTATCTGGGATAAAATATTATTTAAAAGAGAGAGAACGATTAATTTGGAATTAATCGATAAAATAATATATTCGATATATTATACGAAATTGGATTTCGATACGGAATTAAAATTAGATTTTAATTCGGGCAAACGAGTTAATTTAGAATTAATTCGTTAGCGATGTGAATAGTAATTTTACTAGGCATAATTATTTAATTACGTCGCAATGGAAAATTCGTTAATTCGGAATTAGCGAACCCGAGCCCGGGAGTGTTTGTGGGCGCACTCGCATTTCGAATTCAAGTGCGGCCCACAAGTCACATCAAGCGTCAAATCACAAGTCACATCAAGCATCAAATCACTTGTCACTTTGAGTGATGTGATGTCTAGTCACTTTTGATGTGAATAGTGATGGAGGTGGTTGTGGCTTTAATGCTTTGACTTTTGGTAAATGGATTTTTGAAATTCATTTTTTTGTATTAGATACACAACTCCAACAACCAAACCAACTCATTCATTCTCTTTCTCTTTTTCTCTCTCACTCACGGCCTTGGGCCATTTTTGCTCTCAAAATTCCGCAATTGCCGAATTCAAGGAGAAGCAGAAGGGAATTTTGCGGCAAAATTTCCGAGGTGGTAGCACGCTTTAGGAGTCTTGCGAAGGTGATAGGGAAACCGACTTGTGTGCATGGAATGACAACACAAAGCTTGGAGCTTGGAGGACATCCATGGCCGAAAATTGGAGCAGAAAAATCAGCCCAAAGCCAAGAACCTTGGAGGAGAAAAACTTGAAGATTTTGATGTTCCTCGCGTCGCAAAAGCCGATCGTTGTTAGTATGATTCCGCCATGCTTTTACGAGTATTCACATATATGTTTCATTGCTTGAATTCATCCTTGGGACTTAATAGAAACCCAACATAGAAACCCAAGACCAGTTCCATAAATCCTTTTGTACCTTAATAACTTTAGGTGTGAAGTTTTTTCCTACCGGTTATAAGTAATACATTATACACAAATTGTGTTATATCATTATGTGTTACTCTAATTAAGCCGGAGTCTTACAGTAATCCTAAATATTATAATATTATATTCGAATCGAAATCACTATAATTATATTATGTTGGGTCAAAACTAAAATTCAAATCCATATACTTGACTCTAATGACGCCGCCATTGAAGAAGGTGAAGTGATTTTTTTAATATAATTTTGACGAGATAAAAAATTTTGCCTTTTTTTTTTCTTACTAATATTTCTTCCTTCAATCTCAAGATAACAAAGAATACAACAATGTGCAATATGAGACCCAAGCAAACCATTACCAAACTTGCCAACCAAATCCTGCAATTCACTTTGCTTATTTCCCAAATCTAAATAGCAAATGAACCATATCTATATATATCAAATGGGACCAGCTCCAAAGGGGGCTTCTTGAATTTCTTCTCTTTTACTTGAAGTCAACTAATCAGGGAATTTTTTATGACCAAATGGTATCTTTGATTACCAAATGCTACCAAGTATCAAGGCTTATCAACACACTCACTTTCGGTAGCAATCCTGCCTGAGGCGCGGCCACCCATCTTACTAAATGAAGCTGATAATCCTTTGAAGATGCTGCTTCCTTCGCTAAAGTTGTGCAACTTTCTTGTCTTTCTCATCTTTGGTGAACTTAGGTCACCAATGTCATGATCAGCATCATCCTGGTTCTTGATTTTTGCAACCACCAGTCGGGCAATGGTGCTTCGGCAAAATGGACACACTGGAGGTGTTAGGCATGCGGTTGTAGGGTTTGGCTTCTTGTGGCAGCATAGGGCTAGTGTGTATTGTGCACACATTTAGTAGCCACAATCTTGGACTTCAATTGTACATGCCTACTCAAAGCATATGCAGCATAGCTCTGTATCGCTAGCTTGCATTGAAAGAGAAAAAATCAATCTCATTTTTTTCAAAAATCCACAAAAATTAAAATAAAAAGTTCACAAAATTGCAACAGGCTCTTATAAAGAACCACCCACTCAATATTGTACAAGTGTTTATTTATGACTAAGCTTTGTAGAAACTTTCAGCAAAAGACTCGTGGTCTATGTAGCAAGTCAAGATATAGAATTCAATTTCTGAGTCGGTCATTTCATGCAATTGGAAACAATGAGCTGAAAATGAAAGAGCAAGTCATTTATAGTAAAAAAAATTGACACACTCCATTTGGTTTGAATAATTCAACCAAGTTCAGCAATTTACAATTTAAATTTTCCAGCTTCTAGGTAATTTCAAAATTTTTGGCTAAACCTAAACCTTAATGGGGTGATAACCCAACGCCTAACACCTAGGGGATTAATTGGTATATTCCTCGGCTGATAATTAAAAAGTAAAAATTAATATTATCCAACCGAATGAAAATTTCAAATCAGGTAAATTTAATCATAATGTAATAAAATCAAACAATTAAAGTGTTAAAGTACACATTTGAAAATAAAAATTAAAGTAAAATAAAAACAACTAATAGAAAGTTAAAAAATCATAGATTCTAATTCTTCTTCTCCATATCTTTAAGATTATTGTCCTCTTCCGGTAAACAAGATCATCTTCATAAGTTCTCTAAACTCAACATTCCCAACCCATCATTTCATCTCCTTGCAAACTTATCAAACCTTATTTCAAGTTTGCCTCAAACTGAGCTACACTTCTTATTCAACAATCCATCATTAGCATTTATTAGCATCTTGTTAGTAGTACATCAAATTACATCTCTTCTTTAATTTAGTATTAAATAAATAAATACTAATTTTTGTCAACCGATTCAATTTATTCATTTTCTTTGTAATGTAACTACCTAAAATTTAAACAAATCAATTGATATAAATAGTAATTATTAAAATGAAAATTTATATGATAACGTATTATATAGATAAGTAACTAGTTACTTATTCTTTCAAAAGTGTTCCAATTTCGGAAACAATCAAATTGCCATTGATTTCCATATGCCTTGGGGTTTTATTACCCTCAAGGCCTAACGCGCATTTTAGTATATGATTTCCAAATTATCATTGCATTGCTGTTACTTAGAACAATTTATTAGCATGTGAACACTTGAAAATAAATCGAGTGGATAATAATCTTCTATTTTTGATTGGACACAAACTTTATTGCATGGAATTGTGCAAATAAATAATAATAATAATAATAATCATTTTACCTGTTTGTTAGGTATGGATCATATTTAAGATTTTTTATTTTTAAACGAGGGGCACACACATTTGTCAAAAATACAACTGTAATTAGTGTCTATCTATAGGTGAGTAAAATCGGGTATCGGTTCAGTTTAAAGTAGATTCATAATTTATCCTATAACATTTCAGCTTTTAATTTTTGAAACCGAAATCTATATAGAATATCCAATTGCATCTTTAAATATATCAAAAAGATTGGCAGTTTGATAGCCCTTCGCCGGTTATTTCCACCGTGGTTGGAATTTGAGGTAGGGTCATGATAAAATAATAATAGTAAAATATTATTATTTTACTTGTATATTTCATTTTTTTATTGTAATTTAATGTCATACTTTGACACTTTGTATAGCAAATTAATGAAACTTTCATTGTGTGTGTGTGTGTATATATATATATATATTAATTATATGATTCCAAATTTTGTAGTTAATACTAACCATAGATTTTGATCTCCTTAAAATTCAATATGAAACTACCTCACGAATTTTTAATGGTGAGTCATAACACGAAATATCGAGTGATATACCCAGTCATTGAAACAAATGGAATTATCTCACGACATCATTCTTCATCAAGTTTTGATGTGCGCATGGCCATATCGAAGAAGACCGGCTCACGCATGAAGCAGTTGCAACGTCTAGCACTTCACTATGTTGCATGCATGCATGATGATCATGCGCAAGTCCAATAATCAAAATAAAGCCAAGCAATAATAATCAAAGTTCACGCATGTATACAAAATGAAAGTAAAGTTGTAACGTGCATGCCACAAGGGAACAGAACAGTCACAATGATCTTTGAATTAGTGATCATAAGTGACGCAAGTCAGGAGCAAGTAAGGGCTGTTTGTTTCGGCCATATTGTAAAGAGAGGGAGAAAAAAATTTCAAGGTCGATCCCAGTGCCTAACACGTTTACGTCGTTTGAGAAATCGATTTCCTACAATTAGCATCAAGAGCCAGGGTGAAAAGTATTTCAACTCTTCTCTTTTATTTTTATTATTTGATAATTATGGTTGATTATTTTTATGTATGAAAAATAAATTTTTTATATTCTTAAGAGTGGACATAAAATAAATAATTTTATGTTATAAAATTAATCATGTGATGAATTTTTATTTATTGTAAAAAAATATATTGGTCGTAAATTTTTTCGGCTTTATTTTTAATTATTTATTTTGGTAAATGTAAGGCTATAAGGCCATTTTGTAAGTGTTGTAAAATTATTCTTTATATAATTTTATGTTGTATCCATATTCAATGTAAATGATGGAACCATTGTCGTCAACAACATAATAAGGAGGTTTTTTTCACCCAAGTCATTCCATGGAGCAAGAGTTAAAGAGTAAATGTTGCCTTGATGATTTTGTACTAATTAGATTAGTTTAAAAAAAAATAAGAGATTGGTCACTGCATTAGTTTTATTATATTATGTTTGAATTCAAATTGTTTGAGTAATGTCATATAGTAAAGGATGTTCACTAATGCATTATAACATGTTATGACATTAAATGCATGTTGATTTAATCTAAGCATAAAAATTATGCAAATTTAGATTAATTCATGCAAATTAATTAAATAAGTTTAATTAAAATAAGAGTAAATTTGGTAATTCGGAAAAAAAATTAATGAGATACTAGTTATTTATCTTTGTATATATGGTTAAATAAGTTTAATTAAAATAAGTGTAGAATTTGGTAATTCGAAAAAAAAATTAATGTGGTTTACACTCGGGATACAATTCCACATACAAAAGTAGCATAAGTCACTTGTATTTTAATTAAATAGTTTAATTAAATATTTGTTAACACTCGAATTCAAAATTTTGAGCTTTAGATAGTGAACTAAAATTTTAAGAATTAAAATTGAAATATCTCACTAAAAGGAATACTTAAATAAATTGTTTAATTAAGTTATATTAGTTGAGACTAATAAAATTAGTGAACAAAATTTTAAGTGTTAAAATTGGAGATGTTACTAATAATCCACTAATTTTAATTAGGTTATAATTTAGCCGCGCATAATCTAAATAAATTATATACTAATGTAATAGAAACTTTTAACGCTAAAATAGTAAGTGGGAGAGATATATATGACAATATATTCTGCGATCTCCGTGTTGGAGTTCTAAGGTCCCAAGGATCGAATCAAAAGCAAGAAAACATGTGTGAATAACAACGACGAAGTTGCGGAATACTCACATCGAGCGGTTGAGCGACGCGGCAACGAACAAAAACTCAAAATCTGCTCACTGCAGTTCACGGCAGTGGACTGCTCCAAGCTCACTGTTTTCGGCCATTGTGGGTTCTTCAAGCAAGCTTCAAGCTTTGTCAAACGATTCCCGGCTCATGGTTGACTTCCCTATCACCTTCGCATGTCTCTCGAAGTGCTAGCTCTCTTGATTTTGCCACAAAAACCAAGCACTTTGCTTCCCTTTTTCCTTCTTTGTCACGGTCAAACCAGTAAAAGAAAAGAAGAAAATGGCGTGAGAGAGATGGAGAAGAGAGAAGAGAGATTTGTGTGTTGGTTGGTAATTAATTTCCAAAATCAAAAACATATACCATATATAAAATAATAAATATGTCAATCAGCTTTCAAAAGCTTTCCAACCACTTCCATCACTCAATCACATCAATCACAAGTTGTCAAGTCACATCACTCAAAGTGACAAGTGATTTGACGCTTGATGCGACTAGCGATTTGACGCTTGATTTGACTTGCGTGCCGCACTCAAATTCGAAATGCGAATGCGCTCGCAAATAATCCCGGGCTCGGGCTCGCTAATTCCAAATTATGAATTTTTCGTTGCGACGCAATTAAATGATTACGCCTAGCGAAGTCACTATTCACGTCGCTAACGAATTAATTTTAAATTAATTCGTTCGCCTGAATTAAAATATAATTTTAATTCCGCGTAGAATCTAATTTCGTTTAATATATCGAATATATTATTTACCGATTAATTCCAAATTAATCGTTATCTCTCTTTAAATGATATTTTATTCCAGATAAAATATCTCCGCAATTAATCCCAGATTAATTTTCTCTCTCATCTAATTAATCCCAGATTAATTAAAAGTGCGAGTCATACGTCATCGTGAATCTTCGGAAGCGATCAATGAGATCCCCGGATATGTTGGCAGTAAATTCGGTCGTCGGACTATCCGAACATGTAAGTACCTCGTACTAAGTTTATACCGATTTACAAGACAAGGTTAGCAAAGCACCATGCCTACCCAATTCTCCAGAAATATCCTTACAAGAATAAATGATCTGTATCAGGCGTAGTATACGTAGTATTGTGTATGTCGATCCAGTATCGGATGATCACGTGCTAGGTCTGGGGCTGGAATTGTGTCTACCCCATACGAAGCACATATCGGATCTCTGGTAACTAGTCTCTATAATCGGATAAACATGACCTAGTCATAATATCCCGATAGCTCGAGCATATAAGAGAACGAGTTCCGTATCCTATGTGACCATCATCTCCACTACGACTGGAGTGATACTTCCATCTCGAAATCACACTCAATACACTACGATTCTCAAATACCCAGCATTGGCGTACACAGAACCTGTTAAAGTCCTGGACGTCCGCAACCAAAGTATATTGATTGTCGCAAGTATTAGCGGTGCAAGTCTCGGGTTAAGACCAAATACACATACCCTGATTTCGGACTTCCATAGACACATAGTCATACTACCAATGGAATTCCGAGGGGGTCTATCCAGAGCGAAGCTGTTTCCCGTACCATCGGTAAAACACAACCTCCTATTACACTTGCATGAGTATCCTATACCCAAATATATGAGAACTATGTCGTTGTGCCCTCAAAAACGCGCACAAGTGTAATACTAGCCTTTTACATATTTATCGATGTCCGATCTTGATAATACTATGACTAGGGATATTTATGATTTATCCTTCATGGATTGATACTGTCTCATATTATTCTCAATCTAGGAACAAATCATAAGGACCTCCTATCATTTATACATCTAGGTGATCTAATCATAAATGATAAGAGTGCAATCTCCTTTGTCACATAGTTAATTTGTACAACAACACCATGATATGTATAAATAGTGACGCTATGGGTCATAATTGTCCAACACTCCGTTGTTAGTCCGAAAACATGATTTACAAAAGTGTCCTCGAAACGGCTTTATTTCCGTCCCCCCTACGGATGGTGTCCATTTTGGGTCAACATTGTTGGATAATTATGACCCATAGTGTCACTATTTGTACAGATCACGGTGTTGTTGTACAATTAACTATGTGACAAAGGAGATTGCACTCTTATCATTTGTGATTAGATCACCAAGATATATAAATGATATGAGGTCCTTATGATTTGTTCCTGGATTGAGAATGATATGAGACAGTATCAGTCCACGAAGGATAAATCATTAAATATCCCTAGTCAGAGTATATCGAGATTGGACATCGATAAATACGTAAAAGATAGTATTACACTTGTGCGCGTTGTGAGGGCACAACAACATAGTTCTCATATATTTCGGTATAGGATACTCATGCAAGTGTAATAAGAGGTTGTGTTTTACCGATGGTACGGAAATAGATTCGCTCTGGATAGACCCCCTCGGAATTCTATTGGTAGTATGACTATGTGTCTATTGAAGTCCGAAATCAAGGTAGGTGTATTTGGTCTTAACCTGAGACTTGCACCGCTAATACTTGCGACAATCAATATTCTTTGGTTGCGGTCGTCCAGGACTTTAAGAGGTTCTGTGTACGCCAATGCTGGGTATATTGAGAATCGTAGTGTGTTGGGTGTGATGTCAAGACGGAAGTATCACTCCAGTCATATGGAGATGATGGTCACGTAGGATAAGGAACTTGTTCTCTTATATGCTGCAGCTATCGGGATAAAATGACAAGGTCAGGTTTATCCGATTATAGAGACTAGTTACCAGACATCTGACATGTGCTTCGTACGGGGAAGACACAATTCCAGCCCCAGGCCTAGCACATGATCATCTGATACTGGATCGAAATACGCAATACTATGTATACTACGCCTGATATAGATCCTTATTCCTGTAAGGATATTTCTGGAGAATTGGGTAGGCATGACGCTTTGCTAGAAGCCAACCTTGTCTTGTAAATCGGTACAAACGTAGTACTAGGTACTTACGTGTTCGGATAGTCCGACGACCGTATTTACTACCAACATATCCGAGGATCTCATAGGTCGCTTCCCGAAGATTCACCGATGACGTATGACTCGCACTCTAAATTTAATCTGGGATTAATTAAAAGATAGAGAAAATTAATCTGGGATTAATTGCGGAGATATTTTATCTGGGATAAAATATCAATTAAAGAGAGATAACGATTAATTTGGAATTAATCGATAAATTAATATATTCGATATATTAAACGAATTAGATTTCAATGCGGAATTGAAATTAAATTTAATTCAGGCGAACAAATTAATTTAGAATTAATTCGTTAGTGACGTGAATAGTGATTTTGCTAGGCGTAATCGTTTAATTGCGTCGCAACGGAAAATTCGTTAATTTAGAATTAGCGAACCCGAGCCCAGGATTGTTTGCGAGCGTATTCGCATTTCGAATTCAAGTGCAGCGCGCAAGTCAAATCAAGTGTCAAATCGTCAGTCACCTCAAGCGTCAAATCACTTGTCACTTTGAGTGATGTGACTTGACAACTTGATTGATTGATGAGAAGTGATGTGAGTGGATGGAGCATTAAATGCTTGACTTTTTGAAAGCCAAATTCATTGTAAATGAATTCGAAATTCACATTTGTGTATAAGATACTCAAATTTGGAACAACTCAAAAAAACTCTCTCTTTCTCTCATCTCTCTCTCTCTCTAGCCCATGGAGGGCTGTTTTCTCACTGTTTTAGCAGCTCACTACCGTGAGCCAAGAAGAAAAGATAATTTTAGAGTCGCGATTTTGTGGCAAAATCGGGAGTGCTAGCACACTACGAAGTCATGCGAAGATGATAGGGAAGTCCACCCATGAGCCGTGAATCATTTGACGAAGCTTGGAGCTTAGAATCTTGAAGATTGATGGCCGAAAAAGGAGCCAACAGCAGCCCACTACCGAGCAAAATAGTGAGCAGAATTTGATTTTTTGTTGCCTCCCGCGTCTCTCAACCGATCGATGTGAGTATTCCGTGACTCCTCGTATGTATTCACATGTGTTTCATGCTTGTTTAATGATCTTGGGACCTTAGCAAACACCAACAATGGTATCAGAGCAAGGTTGAGCAAGAAAATGATTAGGGCTTAAAATTTGGGTAAAATTGATTTTGAGCATGAATAATGAAATTGGATGATTTAATATGCTTAATTGATGTTTTGTGGATGATTGATTGGATCAATTTGATTAAATTGTGTTTGGAACAAATTTCCCCAAATTTTATGACTTGGCCGAAAATGAGCATGCCCTAAATTGTCTTGGATTTTTTGATTTTGATCATTGGATGTGTTGAAAATCATTTGGGGATATTGATTTAATGTTGAATTGAATTTAATTGGATTGATTTAATTTGGGCATAAAATTCCCCCTTGGCCGAGACTAATATAGCATGTATATGGGTTTGATTTTGTTAAATTGTGTTGGACAAAATTTAATAATGATAAGCATGATTAATTAGGAAAATTTGATGTTTTGGAAATATTGATTTGGGTGATTAATTGTGTTATACACTTTAGGATTAATTAGATTATGAAATTGGACTTTTATGATTTAATTAATTGGGCCTTAAATTGAATTGGGCTTGTTAAGTTGTTATTGGGCTAATTGGGCTTGGTTATACCAAGTTGGGTTTAGGCCAAATGGATTGGATCCAATGGGCCTAAAACCGCATCCATAAAGCCCAAATGTGACTAATGGACCTTTAAAGTTTAATTGGGCCTAATGGGCCTAAATTGATTTCTGGGCTTATGGGGTAATTCCCGGATTGGATTTTGGTTATTCGGTTTGACCCGAGTTGACCAAAAGTCCACGTCTTAAGAAATTAATTAAAAGCCCATTGGATTTTAATTGAATTGACGTTGGACGTTAATCGGGCTTTGAGACCCGTAACGATTAAATTTGGAATTTAATTCGTAAAGGTTCGTTAATAAAGTATAGTATTTAATTTGGAATTAAATAACGAATTAGTATTAAATACAAATTGAATTGGATTTAATTATGTAGTTTAATTTAATTCGAGAATTCGTACTTTGAGTACTTATTCGCAAAACGAGTTTGACTCGCGCAAAATCAAATCGTTGTTTGAACATTGGATGATCATTAATTATCAGATTAATTAATTTGATTAGATTGATTGATAACATGCTTGTGTGAATACATGGTTGCGATGCATGAATAATGTATATCGGATGGATATTAGATGGGTGGGACAATTTTAGAAATTGTTGTAATAAATTTGATTCATTAATTGGACCTGCGTGTCCAACCTTATCACCTCTATATTCTTTGTATTCTCTTCTCACCTATTCCCCTCAATGTAAATGAGGTTTCTTTAGAAGTGTAGTGTAACGGGTAGAAGTACATACATGTGCTAGCGGGAGAGAGAAAGAGAGAGATTTGATCTAGGATCAATGTGTAAAGTATCCATCCGCATATCATTATTACTTTATTATATGCGCTTTATTATGTGTTTAAAATGCATGTTTAAGGGTGTATGATGACGAGACCTTAACAAAGATAATAAATTGGTTGTCAATTTGCACACGAAAAACCCTCAAATAATATTAAGCGTTTTTCCTTCCATTGAGTGATTCTCACTCACGATCCGAGACTAGCATTGGCTTGTTGGCCAAAGTCAAGGCCTTTGTCCGTCGAGGATGTGTTTGAATCATGAGAGTTTTATTCCATATCAGTGTCTTGTCCAAGTTGTGGTTTGTTGGCCAAAGTCAAGACCACTTCTTGTCCATCGACATTGATTACGAAGCTTTCCATGGTCAATGGGTCACGCTTAACTGGGATCACTAAGTTTGTTGTGCCAAAGCCAAGGCTTAGTTGATTCAGAGGGAAAAGGTTAGGTAATACATTGGATGTATTTGCATATATAAGATATATGTTTCGGACTTGGATGTCCCCCTACTGGATCTAGGAATTGGATTGGATCCAATTGATCTTAGAGATCTACCTAGTTAATTATCATACAATTTGTTGGCCAAGTCAAGACTGTGTGATATTTAACGGGATCCTAGCCCGCTAGGAAACACGGTTTCCCGAGTACTCGACAGAGGGTTAGAGGCTCGCCGAAAAATAGTGGGAGGCAAGAATTAAATTTGCAATATCCGTTTAATTACTTTCCATACGCGCTCAAACAAATATCATTCGTCAAATCAAATAAATGTTAGTTGGACTAATATTTAAATGTTGTTTTAATAAACAGTTGGACTGTATTCAAATAATTCATTTATAGTTGATTTTATAATTGGATTATAGTAATCAATATAATTGATTTTAATCTATTAAATTATAGTTGATTAAATAGTTGGACTATTGTAATCATTATAATAAATAGTACCAAAATCATTGATTAAATAGTTGGACTATTAGAATCAAGATGTAATTGAAAGATTGACATTTAAAACATAATCCTAGGGAAAATGTGTTTAAATGGTTTAATTTTCAAATTGGGAGTAATTTCAGGATAGTCCTGGAAAATAATAAGTTACTTTATTTGATAAAATAACATATTAAGCCTAAAGCCCGGAGTTAAGCAAATAGTAGAGCATAATCTTTGGAAGATTTATGTCATGATAACTTAAGTGCTTAATCCATTTAGCTTGTCGCAGTAGACTCCTTAATTTCTGAATCATAACTAAGGATTAGATCCTTAAAGTATGATAATGAAATTGAAAGATCTTCAAAGATCTAATTATTGATTTTAGAAGTACTAAAATTGCAATAAATAACTCTTGGAGAGTTAATGACAATTCTCAAGGAGACAAAGTCAAAGTTTGCAATTAGGCAAGTAGCGCAAGGCGCACCTTACTTCGATATTCTAGAAGGCCAAAGCTTGGCCAAAGGCTTATGGAGTATTGAAAAGGGCAAAGGCAAAATCATTATAATATTCTAGGAAGATAAATGACATATCCTAAAATGTCTGCTTAATTGTGGCAAACGGGATCGCGGAAGCGTGACTGCCGTTTGGACAAAGCATACATGAAGGAATTGAAGACGAGCAAGGTTCTGACTTCAAATATGTTTGTCAACATTATGTTCACTACTATATTAAAATTAGATTTTAAATACTTAGTGTGGTACATAAATATATACTGATGTTCAGAATTTGCTGTGAGCAGAATACTGACTTCAGATTGAGATTAATCTGCGAATTGGAAATGGGATAACCGTCGCTGTTTTAACCGTAGATACCTAAGTTTAGGAACTACCCTTTGGGTGTGTACTTAAATTAGGAAACTGTTATAATGTAACTAGTTTGACTAGATACATTATCTTTATATCAGTGTTTTACCCGCTGCGGGTGAACCCTTATATTCTAGAACACTAAAGTGTTTCATTATATAAAGATGATATTGAGATAAACACATTAGATGTGAATAACAGAATTTATATTTTGAATATAAATAAATCTCAAACATATAACATGACAAACAAATAGCTCAACTGATTTGATCAGATGAAACTTAATTGTGGCATTGTTGTCTGGGACACAACTAAAACAAGAATCGTATATCCACACTTTTGAAGAGTGGGTACTCGGACTGTTTTGATTCCATTCAAATAAAGTCTACGAATCTAGTTTATTGGGAAATATGCCTATAACACTATTTACTTGGTAAAATTACAAGTGTCACCGATCTGTTAGCCTTAGTTCATAGTGAAACAAGTGGGCCCATGTCTAGCTAGGCTAGAAGTGGATATGAATATTTCGTGACCTTTACGGATGTGGCATCGCGTTATGGTTATGTGTCTCTTTTGAAACACAAATCGGAAACTTTTATAGTTTCGACACGAAATAGACAAACAGATCGGCTAAAGTATTAAACTGTCACGGTGAGACCGTAATGGAAAATACTTAAGCAATAAGTTTCTCATATACTTGAAAGAGTATAGTATTATTTCAATGAGGACTCCTCCCGGAACACGTCATTTTGACGGTATGTCCGAACATGATAAACCGAATTTTGTTGGACATGATAAGGTTAATCATGAGTCGCTCTGAGCTACCATTTCCTTCAACGGATAAGCATTAACAGTGCGAGAACTTATTTAGAATAAGGTTCCATAAAAATTTGTTTGACAGATATCATATTAGATATGAACAGGAAAGAAACCGGGTTTCTCATTCCTGAATATTTGGGTATGCTAGGCATATGTTTGGATGATACCAAACTAAAACCCAAATAGGATAAGTGCCAATTGTAGGTTATCCTAGGGATACCGAAGTATAGTACTTATACATCTCACCAGAGAACAATTAGATTGTTGCTCACCATGCGGTTTTCCTAAGAGGAATACCGATATGCAGTGGTAAGTGGGAAGATAGTAAAACTCGATGAAAATCGGAGTGATACTATTCAAGGCACCCATTCCTTAATGGAACACATATAGTTCATCAAAGATGAAACTATACAAATAATCTTCGAATACACAAGAACCGCGTAGGTCAGAGAGAGTCAGAAAACAACCTGGGGTATGGGTTTCTGATCTCACCTCATAAGATGTCTATCTTATTGAGGTATACCAACAGACTACGTATGAGGAAGTTATACAAGGTATCGACTCCCTATCATGGAAAAGTGCCATGAATCCGAAATGGATTCCATGTATATCAACCAAGTTTGGACACTAGTTGATGTACCGCAAGGCATTGTGCCTATTGGTACTTATAAGTCTTCAAGGAAGACGTACATGGATGGCAACATACCAACGTATAAAGCTAGGCTTTTAGTGGAAAGGTATCATTATAAACATTGTGTTGATTACGATTCAACCTTTTACCTGTTGCCACGGTAAATCCATGTGGATAATGCTTGCTGATGTTGCATGTTTCATTTATGAAATATGTCAGTTGAACGGGAAAATCGCTTTCCTGAAAAGTCGGTTTTATCGTACCATAACAAGCAAACAAGGTTTGCAGGTTATTCGATCCATGTTTGGATTAAAGCAAGCATAGGTTCTTGGAATTATCGTTTTGATGTAATCATAATGGAGTATGATTTAATTCAAAACGTAAAAGATTATTGTGTATATAAGAGGGTTAGTGGGAGCGCACTGACAGTGGCTATCCTATAAATAATGATAATATGAGTCATTTCTTGGAAATGATATTCCCATACAACAATCGACGAAAGCTTGGCTTTCGAGAAAACTCTACGAGAATTCATACATTGAAAAATATACGCGACCTGGTGTCTCATACGCTTTAAGCATATGGATTCACAATCAGGCCAATCCGAGTGATAGTCATTGGATTAGTGTTAAGAACATACTTTAGTATCTTAGAGAACTAATGATGCTGTTTTAGTCTATGGAGAAGGAGAACTTCAAGTGACTGGGATCACTGCTGCAAGTTTCCTAAACCAATAATAACGATTGCAAGTCGTAACAACGGTACTATAAAGTTTGAATAACGGTACAGTGAGCTGGAAATCTTCCAAGCAAGATACTGTTACCGAATAAACAACAAATGCGGGTTATTGCTGCAGCTGAGGGAGCAATAGAAGCCATTTGGGTCAATAACAAATCTAATTAGATTAGATATAATTCTGTTAGCAGCTGAGCTAGGCGTCAGCACATGCTAAAGAATTAATGGTGTCATCAACGATCCAGATACATACTTCGATTATTCATCTGATTCGTTCGGATCATACATCGTGGCGATGTGATGATCAAATAAATCACATCATATGATAATCATGCAAATCCGCTGACGAAAGCCCATTCTCAGCAGTTTGAGCCAACCGTACATAGTTCGGGTGTCAGACACTCGAGTGACTGGCTATAGGCCAAGTGGGAGATTGTTGGACAATTATGACCCATAGCGTCACTATTTGTACATATCACGGTGTTGTTGTACAAATTAACTATGTGACAAAGGAGATTGCACTCTTATCATTTGTGATTAGATCACCAAGATATATAAATGATGGGAGGTCCATATGATTTTTTCGTGGATTGAGAATGATATGAGACAATATCAGTCCACGAAGGATAATTCATTAAATATCCCTAGTCAGAGTATTATCGAGATTGGACATTGATAAATACGTAAAAGACTAGTATTACACTTGTGCGCGTTGTGAGGGCACAACGACATAGTTCTCATATATTTGGGTACAAGATACTCATGCAAGTGTAATAGGAGGTTGTGTTTTACCGATGGTATGGGAAACAGCTTCGCTCTGGATAGACCCCATTGGAATTCAATTGGTAGTATGACTATGTGTCTATGATGGTCACGTAGGATACGGAACTTGTTACCAGACATCCGACATGTGCTTCGTACGAGGCAGACACAATTCCAGCCCCAGGCCTAGCACGTGATCATCTGATACTGGATCGAAATATGCAATACTATGTATACTACGCCTGATATAGATCCTTATTCCTGTAAGGATATTTCTGGAGAATTGGGTAGGCATGGCGCTTTGCTAGAAGCCAACCTTGTCTTGTAAATCGGTACAAACGTAGTACTAGGTACTTATGTGATTGGATAGTCCGACGACCGTATTTACTGCCATCATATCTGGGGATCTCATGGGTCGCTTCCCGAAGATTCACCGATGACGTATGACTCGCACTCTAAATTTAATATGGGATTAATTATAAGAGAGAGAAAATTAATATGGGATTAATTGCGGAGATATTTTATCTGGGATAAAATATCAATTAAAGAGAGATAACGATTAATTTGGAATTAATCGATAAATTAATATATTCGATATATTAAACGAAATTAGATTTCGACGCGGAATTGAAATTAGATTTTAATTCAGGCAAACGAATTAATTTAGAATTAATTCGTTAGCGACGTGGATAGTGATTTCGCTAGGCGTAATCGTTTAATTGCGTCGCAACGGAAAATTCGTTAATTTAGAATTAGCGAACCCGAGCCCGGGATTGTTTGCGAGCGCATTCGCATTTCGAATTCGAGTGCGGCACGCAAGTCAAATCAAGCGTCAAATCGTCAGTCACTTCAAGCGTCAAATCACTTGTCACTTTGAGTGATATGACTTGACAACTTGATTGATTGATGGGAAGTGTTGTGAGTGGATGGAGCATTAAATGCTTTCATTTTTGAAAGCCAAATTCATTGTAAATGAATTCGAAATTCACATTTGTGTATAAGATACACAAATTTGGAACAACTCAAAAAAATTCTCTCTTTCTCTCATCTCTCTCTGTCTCGGCCCTGGAGGGCTGTTTTCTCACTGGCTTTGGCAGCTCACTACCGTGAGCCAAGAAGAAAAGAGAATCTTAGAGTCGCGATTTTGTGGCAAAATCGAGAGTGCTAGCACACTACGAAGTCATGCGAAGGTGATAGGGAAGTCCACCCATGAGCCGGGAATCATTTGACGAAGCTTGGAGCTTGGAATCTTGAAGATTGATGGCCGAAAAATGAGCCAACAGCAGCCCATTGCCGAGCAAAATAGTGAGCATAATTCGATTTTTGTTGCCTCCTGCGTCGCTCAACCGATCGATGTGAGTATTCCGCGACTCCTCGTATGTATTCACATGTGTTTCATGCTTGTTTAATGATCTTGGGACCTTAGAAAACACCAACAAACATCAAGTTTGGATTCCGAGTGGATAGGAACTCTAGATGTATCTGGTGAACTGACCTTCCCTACGGCGGCACTTCACTAATTAAGTCCAATAGTTTCGAAACAATGGGGTTACACTCACAAAGGAATTATTAAATGTTAATTGAAATTACTTTATCAAATCAAATGGTGGTTGGGTAATATAGAAATAAGAGTTATTCTCGCATATATTAATCAATTGAGATTGTTTAACTCTATCATCCAAATACTTGATCTACCCTACGGCGTCACTTCTTTGTGGGATAATAGATTTTCGTGGCATAATAATTATTTTTAGCTTTCTGATTCATTTTACATGGTCCATGCATCATGTCTAATTTTACGCCAAAATGCTTGTGATGATTTTAATATGCGATGAATGAAATTTTTGAATGCAAGTTTATTTTAAAATTTTCAGCTATTTTTCTTTGATATTTCCATACTTGCTTACGATAAATATACAAGAGAAAATTACATTAAATAAAAAGTAACATGAAAGTTGTCATGGTTTTTTGAAGACCTTGAATTTAGCCTGAATGAGGAGTCCTTTAGTGCCAAGCTGTATATGATACTCACCAAAGGTGGGTACGGCCAATGAGAAGACCCACTGCTAATTACTAGCAGGGATGTCTATTTTTCTTACTACAAAGCATGAATCAATGGCTACAACATCTATGATGATGGAGTCATTGCAAGACATGTTCGGGTACCCTTCAGAGTGATAACTTCATGAGGCCTTGGTCTCAGTGATGACCACGAAGATGAAGGAAGGGACATCCATTTAAGAGAACCTCTTGAGGATAATGACCTACTTTAATGTGGCCGCCCTATAGCCAGATGATCATGATCACAGGATTTCTTTTGAAGAGTTTCATGCAGTTTAAGAGCAACTATATTGTGCACAAGTTGATATTTACTCTTACATAACTGCTAAATGAGCTCACCTCTTAGGAGTCCATATTGATGGAACCTCGTAATCCTAGTAGAGAGGCAAGTGTTGCCGAATCTTTCCCATCTGCAAAGAAAATAAAGAAACATTGGGAAGGCTAAGGGTACAACTACTTGATACATGGAAAGACCTTACTGAATGTAACTTTATCATGAGTCATGACAAGGGATGTTGTTTTGGTAAAAGCAGTGGGAGTTACCAGTTTTCAATTTTCAAATAAAAGTTACTTGAATTTAAACAAAGTGCTATTTATTCTTGTTTTGTCGCGGAAATTTGATTTATGTTTCAAAACTATTGCATGATGTTTTTTCCATTTTATTTAATAATAATAGTTATTATTTTAAAAATGAATTACCAATATTCAAAGGAAACTATGAAATAACTTGTATGTGTTAAGACTTTCAACACATAACTCACTACTCAACACTGAGATGTTTAAGGTTGAAAAACCCAAAACTAAACGACAAATGATTTCTCACGATAACACATATATATGGTATTTCAGACTTGGTCATATAAACATTGACAGGATAAACATATTAGTAGAGAGTGGATCTTTAAGTCAATGAAAGGATCGCCACTTACCAGTTTATGAGTCTAGTTTAGAAGGTAATATGACAAAGAGACCTTTTATTGGAAAATGGCTAAAAGCCAATTAATAACTAAGTGGTTAAGAATATTTCGTCATATTTATTAATGATTATTCTAGATATGTGCATGTTTACCTAATACAGCATAAGTCAGGTACCTTTGAAAAGTTCAAAGAGTATCATGCTAAGGTTGAGAGCCGATTAGGTAAAGCCATCAAAATTCTACGATCATATCGTGGAGGAGAATATCTCGTTAATGAATTCGAAAAGTTCTTAATTGAGCATAGGATAGTATCCCCACTCATAACACCTAGAACACCACAGCAGAATGGTTTTGCAAAAATGAGAAATCAAACTCTACTAAACATTATGGGATCAATGTTTATTGACAGTTAATCGCCTAGTTCTTTTAAAGGTATACATCACAGACAATAATGTATATCCTTAACGCAGTTCCATCTAAGTCTATCGTTTTACACCATTAGAGTTGTGGATCGATCACAAATCTAGTTTGCAACATTTCCGCATATGAAGGTGTCTAACTCATATGCTGAAGAACAAGACTATAAAGTTGGAGCCGCGTTGAAGGTATGCCTATTTGTAGGCTATCCTAAAGAGATTATAGGTGGATTCTTTTATAGTCTAAGAAAAGACCAAAGTGTTTGTATTTATTGAAGAGGACTATATGAGAGAATTCAAACCTCACAGTAAAGTGGTACTCGAGAAGTTACATTCCTATTAGACCAATGCATCATCAACAACATTTGTTGACAATTACAATAACGTAACATCTTTGACATATGATCGTAAGATGCAGTTATATCAGGAGAGTCGTGTTAGGGATATGCCCTATACCCAACTTGTGGATGGGCTATATGTACATGTATTTGTAATATTTTCATTAATTAATAAAATGGAAATCTTTATTATACGTGTTTTACATAATTGAATCATCAACACTGTAATAAAGCCTTTGAAGTAATAAGTGTTGGGTTTCTACGGTCTAACCGGGATCGTTTTAAGCAATGAAACAACATGTGAATACAACAAAGAAGTTGCAGAATACTTACATTGAGCGATTGAGGTGATGCGATGAAGAACAAAAACTTTTTAAGCCCTTTGAGACTCCTCCAAGGCTCTCGGCACTCACTGGTTTTGCTCCTCCATTTTCGGTCCAAGCTCCAAGCTTTTGGGTGGTTATTCCAAGCTCACAAGTGCGGTTCCCTATCACCTTCGCAAGACTCTAAAGCGTGCTAGCACTCGGTAATTTTTGCCGCAAAAATCACCTAGCTTCTCCTTCAATCTCACGGTGAAACCAGAAAAAGAAGGAAGAAAACACTACCCCTTGGGCGTGAATGAGAGAAGAGAGAAGAGAGAAGAATGTGTTAGGTTGTTACCAAAAAATTGTATTAGTTAATTGTTTTCAAAAAACAAATAAACATATACTATTTTTTCTTTTCCAAAAAGTCAAAGCAT
Organism: Zanthoxylum bungeanum; assembly: GCA_019454045.1. Classification (NCBI taxonomy): domain Eukaryota; kingdom Viridiplantae; phylum Streptophyta; class Magnoliopsida; order Sapindales; family Rutaceae; genus Zanthoxylum; species Zanthoxylum bungeanum. The sequence goes on along the minus strand of SKCR01029537.1, from coordinate 53,396 downwards.
TAAAGCTTTGCCAACAACCACCATCAATCACAATGAAAAGTGGTCACATCACTCAAAGTGACTAGACATCACATCAATCGATTGACATGTGATTTGACGCTTGATGTGACTTGTGGGCCGCACTTATATTCGCAATGCGAGTGCGCCCGCAAACACTCCCGGGCTCGGGTTTGCTAATTCCAAATTAATGAATTTTTCGTTGCGACGTAATTAAATAATTATGCCTAGCAAAATTACTATTCACGTCGCTAACGAATTAATTCTAAATTAACTCGTTCGCACGAAATAAAATCTAATTTTAATTCCGCGTCGAAATCCAATTTCGTATAATATATCGAATATATTATTTTATCGATTAATTCCAAATTAATCGTTCTCTCTCTTTAAATGATATTTTATCCCAGATAAAGTATCTCCGCAATTAATCCCAGATTAATTTTCTCTCTCATTTAATTAATCCCAGATTAATAAAGTGCGAGTCATACGTCATCGGTGAATCTTCGGGAAGCGACCCATGAGATCCCCGGATATGATGGCAGTAAATCCGGTCGTTGGACTATCCGAACACTTATGTACCTAGTACTACGTTTTTACCGATTTACAAGACAAGGTTGGCTTCTAGCAAAGCGCCATGCCTACCCAATTCTCCAGAAATATCCTTACAGGAATATGTGATCTATATCAGGCGAAGTATACGTAGTATTTCGTATCTCGATCCAGTATCTGATGTCACATGCTAGGCCTGGGGCTGGAAATGTGTCTGCCTCGTACGAAGCACATATCAGATCTCTGGTAACTAGTCTCTATAATCGGATAAACATGACCTAGTCATAATATCCCGATAACTGCAGCATATAAGAGAACAAGTTTCGTATCCTACGTGACCATCATCTCCACTATGACTGGAGTGATACTTTTATCTCGACATCACACCCAACACACTACGATTCTCAATATACCCAGAAGAGGCATACACAGAACTTGTTAAAGCCCTGGACGACCAAAACCAAAGTATATTGATTGTCGCAAGTATTAGCGGTGCAAGTCTCAGGTTAAGACCAATACACCTACCCTGATTCGGACTTCCATAGACACATAGTCATACTACCAATGGAATTCCGAAGGGTCTATCCAGAGCGAAGCTGTTTTTCGTACCCTCGGTAAAACACAACCTCCTATACACTTGCATGAGTATCATATACCCAAATATATGAGAACTATGTCGTTATACCCTCACAACGCCCACAAGTGTAATACTAGTCTTTTACGCATTATCGATATCCAATCTCGATAATACTCTGACTACGGATGTTTAATGATTAAACCTTCGTGGATTGATACTGTCTCATATCATCTCAATCCAGGAACTAATCATATGGACATTCTATCATTTATACATCTTGGTGATCTAATCACAAATGATAAAAGAGCAATTTCCTTTGTCATATAGTTAATTTGTACAACATCCCATGATCTGTACAAATAGTGATGTACGGTTCAAGTCAGTCACTCAAGTGTCCTACACCCGAACTATTTACGGTTCGCTCAAACTACTGAGGAAAGGCTTTCGTCAGCGGATTGGCATGATTATCATCTGATGCGATTTATTCGATCATCACATCGCCACGATGTAGGATCCGAGCGAATCAAATGAATATTGAAGTATATATCTAGATCGTTGATGAGACCATTAATTCTTTAGTCCGTGCTGTAGCCTAGCTCAGCTGCAAACAGAACTACTACTAATCTTATTAGGATTATTATCGACCCAAATGGCTTCTATTGCTGCCTCAGCTGCAGCAATAACCCGCTTGTGTTGTTTTTTCGACAACAGTATCTTGCATGGAAGATTTCCATCTCACTGTTCCGTTATTCAAACTGTATAGTACCGTTGTTACGACTTATAGTCGTTATCGGTTAGGAAACTTACAGCAGTGAACCTAGTCACTTCAAGTTCTCCATCTCCATAGTCTAAGACAGCATCCTTAGTTTCTCTAAGATACTAAATGATGTCCTTAACATCAATCCAGTGACCATCACATAGATTGGCCCGATTGTGACTCCATATGCTCAAAGCATATGAGACACCAGGTCAAGTATATTTTTCAATGTACAAGTTCTCGGAGAGTTTCAACAACTTTAAATCTATCCCAGTACATCTTTATTCCTAGAATAAAGGTTGTTTCTCCCAAGAATTCTACGGAGAATTTTCATGAAAGCCAAGCTTTCACCGATTGTATTATGGGAATATCATTTCCAAGAAATGATATGTCATCATTTATTTAGGACAGTCACTGTCAGTGCACTCCCACTAACCTCCTTATATACACAAGAATCATTTTCGTTTTGAATTAAATCATATACCATTATGATTACATCAAAACGATAATTCCAAGAACGCAATGCTTGCTTCAATCCATCCATGGATCAAGTTAACCTGCAAACATTGTTTGCTCATTTTGGTACGACAAAACTTTCAGGATGTTTAAACATCCTCTCAAAAGGTTTCCGTTTAAGGAAAGCGATTTTCCCGTTCAGCTGCCATATTTCATAAATGAAACATGTAGCATCAACAAGCATTATCCAAATGGATTTTCCGCGGCAACAGGTAAAAGGTTTCGTCGTAATCGACACAATGTTGATAACGATACCTTTTCGCTACAAGCCTAGCTTAGTACGTTGGTATGTTGCCTTCCATGTATATCTTCCTTGAAGACTTATATAGTACCAATAGGCACAATGCCTTGCGGTACATCAACTAGTGTCTAAACTTAATTGGTATACATGGAATCCATTTCGGATTTTATGGCTCTTTGCCATAAAAGGGAGTTGATACCTTGTATCACTTCCTCATACGTAGTCAGTTCGTGTTCCTCAATAAGATTGACATCTTTATGAGGTTAGATCAGAAACCCATACCCCAGGTTTTTTCTGACTCTCTCCGACTTACGCGGTTCTTGTGTATTCGAAGATGACTAGTATAGTTTCATCCTTGATGAACTATTTATGTTCCATTAGGAATCGGTGTCTTGGAATAGTATTACTCCAATTTTCATCGAGTTTTACTATCCTCCCACTTACCACTGCATATCGGTATTCCTCTTAGGAAAACCGCATGGTGAGCAACAATTACATTGTTCTCTATGAGTTGTATAAGTACTATACTTTGGTTTCCTTAGGATAACCTACAACTTAGGCACTTATCCGATTTGGGTTTTAGTTTGGTATCATCCAAACATATGCCTAGCATTCCCAAATCTTCAGAAATGAGAAACCCGGTTTCTTTCCTGTTCATATCTAATATGAAATCTGTCAAACAGATTTTTTATGGAACCTTATTCTAAATAGTTTTGCACTGTTAAATGCGTATCCGTTGAAGGAAATGGTAGCTCAGAGCGACTCATGTTAACCTTATCATGTCCAACAAATTCGGTTTATCCGTTTGGACACACCGTCAAATTGACGTGTTTCGGGAGGAGTCCTCATTGAAAGAATACTATACTCTTTCAAGTATATGAGAAACTTATTGTTTAAATATTTTCATCATGGTCTAACCGTGATGGTTTTATACTTTAGCCGATCAGTTTGTCTACTTCGTGTCGAAACTCTAAAAGTTTCTGATTTGTGTTTCAAAAGAATCACATAACCATAACGCGATGCCACATCCGTAAAGGTCACGAAATATTCATATCCACCTCTAGCCTAGCTAGTCATGGGCCCACTTGCTTCACTATGAGCTAGGGTTAACAGATCGGTGGTAATTGCACTTTTACCAAGTAAAAAGCGTTTTATAGGCACTTTGCCTAATAAACTAGATTCGTTGACTTTATTTGATTGGAATCAAATTTGTCCTAGTACCCACTCTTCGAAAGTGTGGATATATAAGTCTTGTTTAATTGTGTCCCAGACAACAATGCCACTCATAAGTCTCAACTGATTAATTCAGTTTGAGCTATTTGTTTGTCATGGCATTATGTTTGAGATTTATTTATATTCAAAATATAAATACTATTATTCACATCTAATGTGTTGATCTCAATATCATCCTTATATATGAAAAACTTTAGTGTTCTAGAATATAAGGTATACCCGCAACGGGTTAAACCCTGATATAGAGATAATGTATCTAGTCAAACTAGTTACATTTTAACAGTTTCCTAATTTAAGTACACACCCGAGGGTAGTTCCTAAACTTAGGTTTCTACGGTTAAAACAGAGACTTTCATCTTGTTTTCGACTCGCAGATTAATCTCAACTGAAGTCAGTATCCTGCTTTTCAGCAGATTCTGCATACCAGTACATATTTATGTACCACATCCAATATCTAAAATCCAATTTTAATACTAGCCGTGAACATATTTATGACAAACATATTTGAAGTCGGAGCCCTACACCGTCTTCAATTCCTCCATGTCTGCTTTGTCCAAACGGCAGTCACGCTTCCGCGATCCCGTTTGCCACAATTTAAGCAGACATTTTGGGATATGTCCTTTGTCTTCCCAGAAGATTATAATGATTTTGCCTTTACCCTTTTCCACACTCCAGAAGCCTTCGGCCTAGCCTTGGCCTTCTGGGATGTTGAAGTAAGGTGCGCCTTGCGCTTCTTGCCTTATTGCAAACTTTGACTTTGTCTCCTTGAGAATAGCCATTAACTCTCCAAGAGTTTACTATTGCAATTTAATACTTCTAAGATCTAAGGATAGGTCTATGAAGATCCTTCAATTTCATTATCATACTATAAGGATCTAATCCTTAGTTCTGATTAAGAAATTAAGGAGTCTAATGCAGCAAGCATAATGGATTAAGCACTAAAGTTATCATCACATGAATATTCCAAATATCATGTTCTACACTATTTGCTTAACTCCAGGCTTAGACCTAATATGTTTTATTTTATCAAATAAAGTAACTTATTAGTTTCCAGGACCATCCTGAAATTTTATTCCCAATTTGAAAATTAAAGTCGTTTAAAACAGTTTTTTCACCCAGGATTATTTTTTAAACACTAATCTTTCAATTTATCTTGATTCTAATAGTCCAACTATTTAATCAACGATTTAAGTACTATTTATTATAATGATTACTATATTCTAACTATATATATAATCACTTAATTAATTTGTTAATTCAAATATATTGATTACTATATCCAATTATATAATCAACTATAAATGAAATAGTTTGAATACAGTCCAATTGTTATTTAAACCAACTATTAAATATTAGTCCAACTAATATATTAATTTATATTGACGAAAAATGATATGAGCGCGTATGGCAAGTTACTAAACGAATGTTGCAAATTTAATACTTGCCTCCCACTATTTTTCGGCGAGCCTCTAACCATCTGTTAGTACTCGGGAAACCTTATTTCCTAGTGGGCTAGGATCCCGTTAAATAGCACATAATCTTGACTTTGGCCAACAAATTGTATGATAATTAACTAGGTAGATCTCTAAGATCAATTGGATCCCATCCAATTCCTAGATCCAGTAGGTGGACATCCAAGTCCGAAACATATATCTTATATATGCCAATATATCCAATATATTGCCTAACCTTTTTCCTCTGAATCAACTAAGCATTGGCTTTGGCACAACAAACTTAGTGATCCCAGTTAAGCATGACCCATTGACCTTGGAAAGCTTCGTAATCAATGTCGATGGACAAGAAGTGATCTTGACTTTGGCCAACAAATCAAAACTTGAAAAAGACACCGATATGGAACAAAGCTCTCATGATTCAAACACATCCTCGACTAACAAAGGTCTTGACTTTGGCCAAAAAACCAATGTCAGTCTTGGATCTTGAGTAAGAATCACTCAATGGAAGGAAAAACGCTTAATATTTTGTGAGGGTTTTTCGCGTGCAATTGGCAACCAATTAATTATCTTTGTTAAGGTCTCATCATCATACACCCTAAACATGCATTCTAAACACATAATAAGGCGCATAAATAAAATAATAATGATATGCGGATGGATACTTTAACACATTGTTCCTAAGAACAAATCTATCATTTTCCTCTCTCCGCTAGCCCCTAGGACATGAATTACTTGTACCCGTTACATAACACTTCTAAAGAAACTCATTTACATTGAAGGGAATATGTGAGAAGAGAAATGCATAGAGTAAAGAGGTAATAGGCTGGACACGCAGGTCCAATAATAAATTCTAAATTTATTACAACAATTTCTAAAAATGCCCCACCCATCTAATATCCATTCGATATACATTATTCATGCATCGCAACCATGTATTCACACAAACATGTTATCAATCAATCTAATCCATTAATTAATCTGATAATTAATGACCATCCAATGTTCAAACAACGATTTGATTTTGCGCGAGTCAAACTCGTTTTGCGAATAAGTACTCAAAGGACGAATTCTTGAATTATATTAACTACATAATTAAATCCAATTCATTTGTATTTAATACTAATCATTTATTTATTCCAAATTAAATATTACACTTTATTAATAAACCTTTACGACTTAGATTCCAAATCTAATCGTTACGGGTCTCAAAGCCCGATTATCATCCAAATATTTTTAATTTAAAGTCCAATGGGCTTTTAATTAATTTATATGGCATGGAATTTTTGTCAATATGGGTCAAACCCAAATACCAAATCCTATTTAAGGAATCATCTTTATTTTCCAAGAAACCAATTTAGGCCCATTAGGCCCAATTAAAGTTAAAGGTCCATTAGTCATAATTGGACTTTATGGATGTGGTTTTGGGCCCAATTGAATCCAACCAATTTGCCTAAACCCATCTTGGTACAACCAAGCCCAATTAGCCCAATTACAACTTTACAAGCCCAATTCCAAATTTGGCCCAACATAATTAAATTCCAAGTTCACAATTTAATTACTCAAAGTGTAATGCCATAATTAATCACCCAAATTTACATTTCTAAAACATCAATTTACACAATTAATTATGCTATTATCATCAAACATGTCCAACACATTTTAATCAAAAATAAAACCCATTTCATCTATAGTAGCCTCAACATTTTGGTATTTTTATGTCCGATTCGAATTCAATCCAATTAAATCCAATTCAACATTATCCAATTGTTTTCCAACTCATCCAATGATCAAACACAAAAATACCAAGACATTTAGGGTTCATGTACCTCTCGGCCAAGGCAACTTTTTGGGCAAAAAATGATCCAATCAAATTTTCATGAAATTGATCCAATCAAACTTCAATTAAACATAATTTAAGCATACTTAATCAAGTAATTTTATCAAATCATGCTCAAATATAATTTACCCAATTTTAACCCTAAGTTCAAGTTTCATGCTCAACCTGGCTCTGATACCATTGTTAGGTTTCTACGGTCTAACCGAGATCGTTTTAAGCAATGAAACAACATGTGAATACAACAAAGAAATTGTGGAATACTTACATTGAGCGGTTGAGGCGATGCGATGAAGAACAAAAACTTTTTAAGCCCTTTAAGACTCCTCCAAGGCTCTCGGCACTCACTGGTTTAGCTCCTCCATTTTCGGTCCAAGCTCAAAGCTTTTGGGTGGTTATTCCAAGCTCACAAGTGTAGTTCCCTATCACCTTCGCAAGACTCTAAAGCGTGCTAGCACTCGGTAATTTTTACCGCAAAAATCACCTAGCTTCTCCTTCAATCTCACGGTGAAACCAGAAAAAGAAGGAAGAAAAAAATGTCCCTTGGGCGTGAATGAGAGAAGAGAGAAGAATGTGTTAGGTTGTTACCAAAAAATTGTATTAGTTAATTGTTTTCAAAAAACAAATAAACATATACCAATCTTTCTTTTCCAAAAAGTCAAAGCATTAAAGCTTTGCCAACAACCACCATCAATCACAATGAGAAGTTGTCACATCACTCAAAGTGACTAGACATCACATCAATCGATTAACTAGTGATTTGACGCTTGATGTGACTTGTGGGCCGCACTTATATCGCAATGCGAGTGCGCCCGCAAACACTCCCGGGCTCGGGTTCGCTAATTCCAAATTAATGAACTTTCCATTGCGACGTAATTAAATAATTATGCCAAGCAAAATTACTATTCACGTCGCTAACGAATTAATTCTAAATTAACTCGTTCGCCCGAATTAAAATCTAATTTTAATTCCGCGTCGAAATCGAATTTCGTATAATATATCGAATATATTATTTTATCGATTAATTCCAAATTAATCGTTCTCTATCTTTAAATGATATTTTTTCCCAGATAAAATATCTCCACAATTAATCACAGATTAATTTTCTCTCTCATTTAATTAATCCCATATTAATAAAGTGCGATTCATACGTCATCGGTGAATCTTCGGGAAGCGACCCATGAGATCCCCGGATATGTTGGCAATAAATCCGGTCGTCAGACTATCCGAACACGTATGTACCTAGTACTACGTTTTTACCGATTTACAAGACAAGGTTGGCTTCTAGCAAAACGTCATGCCTACCCAATTCTCCAGAAATATCCTTACAGGAATATGTGATCTATATCAGGCGTAGTATATATAGTATTGTGTATCTTGATCCAGTATCTGATGTCACATGCTAGGCTTGGGACTGGAAATGTGCCTGCCCCGTACGAAGCACATATCGGATCTCTGGTAACTAGTCTCTATAATCGGATAAACATGACCTAGTCATAATATCCCGATAGCTGCAGCATATAAGAGAACAAGTTTCGTATCCTACGTGACCATCATCTCCACTATGACTGGAGTGATACTTCTATCTCGACATCACACCCAACACACTACGATTCTCAATATACCCAGAAGAGGCGTACACAGAACCTGTTAAAGCCCTTGACGACCAAAACCAAAGTATATTGATTGTCGCAAGTATTAGCGGTGCAAGTCTCAGGTTAAGACCAAATACACCTACCCTGATTCGGACTTCCATAGACATATAGTCATACTACCAATGGAATTCAGAGGGGTCTATCCAGAGCGAAGCTGTTTTCCATACCATCGGTAAAACACAACCTCCTACTACACTTGCATGAGTATCCTATACCCAAATATATGAGAACTATGTCGTTATGCCCTCACAACGCGCACAAGTGTAATACTAGTCTTTTACGCATTATCGATGTCCAATCTCGATAATACTCTGACTGTGGATGCTTAATGATTAAACCTTCATGGATTGATACTGTCTCATATCATCTCAATCCAGGAACTAATCATATAGACCTTCTATCATTTATACATCTTGGTGATCTAATCACAAATGATAAAAGAGGAATTTCCTTTGTCACATAGTTAATTTGTACAACATCACCATGATCTGTACAAATAGTGACGTTATGGGTCATAACTGTCCAACAATAAGACGATGGCTTCCACGCCTTATTAGAATCATTACTCTTAAATGTTCCTAGTCATAGTTTTGTGAATAATCTAGGCGTTCACAAAGTGGAGAGAGTAGCATGATGATATGATCCGCCCTTAAGTATGGTAGTCGATCTCATAGGCTACTAGCGAAGATCTGTCCGCTTGGTGTATCACATGGATGCATGAGTTGCTCGTGTCCATTGAACTGACCGCTGAAAGTTTTCATATGGAGTGTTTATCCCATGTGTCTGTGAGAACTTTCATATATCGATTATATGACTAGTCCTTAGACTTGAGGTCTTTATAATCTTATGTTTGGATCAAATAACTTTGACATTCTCCTTCCCGGTTCAAAAGATCTGGTCATAAGGGTATGATTGGGTCATTTGTTGAAACACATGAAGTTTGTAAAGATACAACAGAGAATCGCCACTCTCTCGGATAATATTTTCTTATAAGAGTAGTATTCCAGTTCGCAGGTTCATATGTGTGATCAGTCCTTGAGACTGTGGCCACAGCGGAAGAATCATGTGAGATTCTTGGGTTAGCATGATTCATGACACTATCAACATCATACCTTTGACCATATGGGTAGACATTTTCCGTACCCTAGGTTAATAGGTGGGGATAAAGTGAGGCGATGGACCGTATCATATGTAAATCGCTTACAGAATGGGTATATATATATCTTTCCTTCTTATTTTGGGGCCTTGGCATGTTGCTAGATGTCAACCTTGGTCATTCAAATCGAATGACCATCTAATCGGAGGATAATTTATCTTCGATTAAATTATCACGATTCATTTCATGTCCAACTTGAGGGGAACCCAAAAGGTCACACACAACAAAGTCGAAATCAATGGTTAACAATGCACAGTACAAATATAACAGCATATATGATTGCTGTAGGAATTGTTCATAAATGGTTAAATGTTTTTAATTATTGAACATATCATTTATGAGGTTCCATAGTGGCTTAGGTATTGATGAATGACAATGGGGGCACTTTGGGAATTGGAATAAAAAAATATAAAAAAATTACTATTCACATGAATAGTAAAAATAATTTTGTTATTTGTTTTGAATTCCAATTCGGCCCAAACTCTTAATAGGGTTTTATAATCTCATTAAACCACCAAATTAAGATCCAATGGCTAAGATTAAATTAGCTTTTATCCCACATCAGATTCTTAATTAATTTTGTTGTCTTTGGAGAACTATATAAACCCAAAGAATTATTCACAATTTTTTTACACAAAACCTTTCATATCTTGGGTTTATATAAGTGAGAAACTCTAAAGTTTAAGATTAAGCCACTGATTTTGAGGATCCTTAAGTCTAATTGACTTAAGGAACCTCGAGTTAAAAGTTTTGAGGTATTTGCCTAGGCTAGCACCAAAGGCAAAATACCCGTGCACTCAAGGCATAGTCTTGCCGTTGAGTTTTGGCTTTGGTGTGTGCATCTTTGGAGGCCACACACTTGGGTGGCTCTTTGGAAGGTGGAAGAGCTTGCCGAGTTCAAGAAAAGCTTGTAGATTGGAGGGAGGACTGGAGGAGTCTACGGTTCAAGTAAGTCTTTTTCTTTCTTTATTTTATTTTGAGTTCTTATGATAGTTAACATGTTTAGGTTTATGTTATTTGCATGTTTTATGAGTTTTATGCTTAGAATATATAGTAACATGCCTAGGCTTGTAGAATAATAAAAAAAAATGGGTCTTGGGCAAATAGAAAGCGGCATAATAATTTTAATTTTCCGCTGCGCACTCGCGGCCGCTTCCCAACAGTGGTATCAGCGCGCTGATTTTGTTTTGATTAGTTCTCACTCGTTTTAACTCGAAATTGGGTGTTTAAAAGCTCGTTGGAAAGCTAACACCCTAAACTTAATTTTAGGCACAAGTTTTGCATGATTTGGTTAATATTTGAATTGTGAAAGTGCATTTAAGGTTCACGCGTTTGCAGAAAAATGTAAATAGTAAATTTATTTGAATAAAATAAAATGCAATATCATAATTAAATATTAATCAAAGTTATTTAATGCCTAAAATAATTCCAACATATAAAACTCATTTTCTTGATGATTCTATGTATGATTAGAATTGGTATGATTATTTTAGGGTGCAAGCATCTAGAGACTTTCTAAGAAATAAAGAGTGTATTGCTTATCCCTTAGCTAATTAATTATTCCGTGATGAACTTAGAGATTTATTACCTTTAAGGCTAATAAATATAAATCACTTGTTTATAATAAAATACATTATAAAATATACAAGTGGGTTGGGACAAAGAGGTTAATAAAACTTTCCAAACTAAAGTTAATTTAACCAAAGGTATTACTAGAGTTGGATAATGATTTGGTGTCTTCCTTCACTCACTACCTTTTTATAGCCAAAAGGAAAAGCTGTGAAGACATCTAAATAATCATTTACTCAAAGCTTACCTTAAAGCATATTTAAAGTGTTGGACTAATTTGGAGGATCTATTTTTTATTCGTGTCACCAAGGAAATAAGAGCCTAAGAGGTAAGGGTATTTAAAAGAGTTCGCTCCACCCTCCATCTGGGGAATTTTCAATGGTGGAATTCATTTGACAGTTATTCACTTAAACTTGCTAAAATCCTCAATAATAATTTAAGTCTAAAATTTGCCCCCCATTGTAAAGTATAGGCCCAAAGGGCTTAAACCATATTGGCAGGACTAGGCTTTACCAGACTGACCAATACCAATTTGTCCCTAAATCGTACTATTGACAATGGTTTGACTTTTCTGAGTCATAAGACGCAGCGACTCTTAGGCGTGGTCTTATAACTTAGTGGAAAAGATTGGGTGTCCACAAGGACTAGCATAAGCTATTGCATGTTTGATTGCCCAACCCAATGATCAAGGAATTGTGATTTATATCATAAATTGGTTGTGAACCTACCTAATTATCGAATTTTATAACGACCGGCCCTAGTCGGAGTTATGAAATGATAATGATGAGATCCTTGCCCACAATAAATCCATCATATTGGGGTTGATGCGATTTGCTTAAAATTTTAAAATAATTGAGTGGGAGCAACTTCATAATATTAAAAGCCAATGTTATTATGAAACATTAATGAAAACATATTCCTAATTTTAACATTTTCTCTTAACAGATGGGTTAAAATATTTCACAAACATTCAAATGGAAAACAGAGTATCACTTCGTTCCATCCTTGATGAGCATAAGCTCAAAGGGGACAACTACAATGACTTGTTTAGAAACCTTAAAATTGTCTTACGACAAGAAAAGATTTTCTATGTTCTTGAAAGACCATTTCCCCATGAACCCGCAGAAGATACTGGCCAAGATACATTTGATGCTTGGAAGAAACACATCGATGATGATGAGCAAGCAGTTTGCATAATGCTTGGCTCTATGTCGGACGAACTTCAGAAAGCTCACGAAGATATGGATGCTCAAACCATCATCTTTCACTTGAAGGAGTTGTATGCAACTTCCGTTAATACCGTGAGATTCCAAGTATCATATGCCTTATTCCAAACAAGGTATAAGGAAGGATCTGTTAGTGGACATGTGCTTAAGATGATTGGCCATATTGAAAAATTGGCCAACCTCGGGTTCATCATGGATCATGAGATAGGTCACGATCTAATTCTTCATTCCTTACCCAAAAAAATTATCTAACTTTATTATGCAGTTTCATCTGTCTGATAAAGAAGCTACTTTAGCAGAATTATACAATCTGATAAAGCAAACAGAGAATGACTTGAAACCAGAGCTTAAAACCTCTGTCATGCTTACGGGTACGGACCTGAAGCCACGAGACCAAAGAAAAATAAGGCCAAGGCCAAGGCTCCAGATCACCTAAAGCCCAATGGTAAGGTGGAGAAGAAAAAGGGAAATGGGAAATGTTTCTTTTTATGGAAATAAGGGTCATAGGAAGAAAGAATGCAGATCCTTGAAAGCCAATGAAGCTAGGGAAGCCCAAGAGGCCAAGAATCCCAATGCTTCAGGTATGTTGTATATGATTGAACTATATTCTCAAAACTCTGAACCCTCTTCTTGGATGCTGGACACCGGTTGTGAGACTCACTTGTGTAACAATGTGCAGGGCCTGAGAAACAGTATGAGACTCCGTCATGGGGAGGTTGACTTACGCATGGGTAATGGAGAAAAACTGGCTGCATTGTGCGTGATGACTTATTCATTAGTTTTGCCGAATGGTTTAGTTTTAGACTTAGAAGATTGTGTTTATGTACCTTCTCTAGTAAAGAACATCATTTCAATTTCTTCTTTATGTAATAAAGGCTTTTCATGCCTAATAAGTTATAATGAATGTTCTATTTATTTCAATGAAATAAAATATAGAGATGGTATTTTGAATAATGGTATCTATGTCTTACAAACTAACAAATAATGTTCAACCTATAATATATACAACGTTAACTCAAATAATCTCAATGAATCACTTCTATGGCACAGTCGCTTAGGTCATATCAATGAAACAAGATTAACTAAGCTACATAAGGATGGGTATTTCAAACCCTTCAAATATAAACCTTGTGGAACTTGTGAGTCTTGTTTACTTGGTAAAATGACCAAATTACCCTTCAAAGGTAAATGACAGCGTGCAGCGGAGACATTAGAACTCATACACTCTGATGTATGTGGACCAATGTCAGTCACCGCTAGAGGTGGATTCTCCTACTTCATTACCTTTATCGATGATCATTCGCGATATGGGTATGTGTACCTTATGCGGTACAAATCTGAAGCCTTTGAGAAATTCAAATACTTCAAGGCTGAAGTAGAAAACCAACTTAATAAAAGTATTAAGTCACTAGGGTCTGACCTGTTGAGTTTCAATCAAGTCCCAAGGATCATAAATCATGCATAAACGAGTTGAATACATATCAAAGGAGGTGCGGAATAACTCACATTGATCGGTAGAGATGCAACAAAGATGAACCAAATTCGCACTTCATGTTTCTGCCTCCCTCCAAGCTCGGTTTTGGGCCTTCTTGAATGTAGAGGACTGCACGGTGGGGGCTGTTTTGATGCTCCTAAAAATCGGCCATGAAAGACTCCATTGAAGCTCCAAGCTTCAAGCTTTCCAAGCTCACAAACTCACTTCCCTATCACATTTGTATTCCTCCATGAGTGTGCTAGCACTTAGATCTTGCTACAAGATCAAAAGCTTCTCCATTTTGTGTGAAAAACCAGAAAAAAATGAAGAAGAAAATCGGTCAAGGAGACCGTGAGAAGAGAGAAAACCATTTTTGGCTCCATTTTGCCAAAACCGTGAATGTTAATACAAGAGAGAGAAAGTGATGCCTTTTTGTATTACCTTTCTTTTATTTTATTTACCAAGTAAGTAAATAAAAGATATACAAAACTTTTATTAAAAAGTCAAAAGCAAAAAGCAAAAGCTTTCAATCAACTTTTCACCCATCACTTCTACTTTTACTTTAAGTCACAACACATCACTTTAATAAAGTGACATGTTGTCAAGTCACATCACTCAAAGTGACAATTGATTTGACGCATGATGTGACTAACGATTTGACGCTTGATGTGACTTGCGTGCCGCGCTCGAATTCGAAATGCGAATGCGCTCGCAATCACTCTCGGGCTCGGGTTCGCTAATTCCAAATTAACGAATTTTCCGTCGCGTCGTAATTAAATGATTACGCCTACCGAATTCACTATTCACGTCGCTAACGAATTAATTCGTTCGCCTGAATTAAAATCCAATTTCAATTCCCCGTCGAAATCTAATTTCGTTATAATATATCGAATATATTAATTTATCGATTAATTCCAAATTAATCGTTCTCTCTCTTTAACGATATTTTATCTGAGATAAAATATCTCCGTAATTAATCCCAGATTAATTTTCTCTCTCATCGAATTAATCCCAGATTAATTAAAGTGCGAGTCATACGTCATCGGTGAATCTTCAGGAAGCGACCCATGAGATCTCCGGATATGTTGGCAGTAAATACGGTCGTCGGACTATCCGAACACGTAAGTACCTCGTACTACGTTTATACCGATTTACAAGACAAGGTTGGCTTCTAGCAAAGCGCCATGCCTACCCAATTCTCCAGAAATATTCTTACAGGAATATATAGATCTGTATCAAGCGTAGTATACCGTAGTATTGTGTATATCGGCCCAGTATCGGATAGTCACGTGCTAGGGCTGGGGCTGGATAAGTGTCTGCCCCGTCCGAAGCACATGTCGGATGTCTGGTAACTAGTCTCTATAATCGGATATTCATGACCTGGTCACAATATCCCGATTGGTTGCGCAACACTCAAGAGCACTAGTACCGTATCCTGCGTGACATCATCTCCAATATGACTGAAGTGATACTTCCGTCTTGACATCACACCCAATACACTACGACTCTCTGATAAACCCAGAAGTGGTGTACGCAGAACCGGTTAAAGCCCTGTACCACCAAGACCAAAATATATCGATTATCGTAAGTATTAGCGATGTAAGTCTCAGGTTAAGACCATACACACCTACCCTGATTTCGGCCTCCCATAGACACATAGTCATAATACCAATGGGATTCCGAGGGGTCTATCCAGAGCGAAGCTGTTTCCCGTACCATCGGTGAAACACGACCTCCTATCGCACTTGCATAAGTATCAATACTTATATATATGAGAACTATGCCGTTGTGCCCTCACAACGCACACAAGTGCAATACTAGCCTATTCCGCATTATCGATGTCCAGTCTCGATAATACTCCGGCTAGGGATATTTAATGATTAATCCTTCGGGGACTGATACTGTCTCATATCATTCTCAGTCCAGGAACTAATCATAGGGACCTCTCTTCATTTATAATCTATGGTGATCTAATCACAAATGATGAGAGTGCAATTTCCTTGTCACATAGTTAATTTGCTACAACACACAATGATCTGTGCAAATAGTGACGCTATGGGTCATTTGTCCAACAATCTCCCACTTGGCACATAGCCAGTCACTCAAGTGTCCCACACCCGAACTATGTACGGTTCGCTCAAATTGCTGAGGAAAGGTTTTCGTCAGCGGATTTGTTTTATAATCGTCTGACGCGATTTATACGATCATCACATCGCCACGATGTGTGATCCGAACGAATCAGATGATATAGAAGTATATATCTGGATCGTCGACGAGACCTTTAATTCCTTAGCCTGTGCTGACGCCTAGCTCAGCTGCTAAAAGAACTATATCTAATCTAAATAGATTTATTTTCGATCCAAATGGCTTCTATTGCTGCCTCAGCTGCAGCAATAATCCGCATTTGTTGTTTATTCGGCAACAATTATCTTGCTCGGAATATTTCCAGCTCACTGTCCCGTTATTAAACTTTATAGTACCGCAAGTATTTAATTGTTTGGAAACTTGCAGCGGTGATCCCAGTCACTTCAAGTTGTCCTTCTCCATAGTTTAAGACAACATCTTTAGTTCTCTCAGATACTAACAGATGTTCTTAATGTTCAATCCAGTGACTATCACTTGGATTGACCTGATCGTGACTCCATATGCTCGAAGCGTATGAGACACCTATCAAGTACATTTTAAATGTACAATTTCCCAGAGAGTGTTAACAACTCCAAATCTATCCCAGTAGATCTTTATTCCTTGAATAAAGGTTGTTACTCCCCAGAATTCTACGGAGAATTTCTTATGAAAGCCAAGCTTTCACCAGATTGCTTTATGGGAATTTCATTGTCAGTGCCCTCTCCCACTAACCTCCTTATATACACAAGAATTATTTCGTTTTGAGTCAAATCATAAACCATTATGATTATTTCAAAACGTCAGTTCCAAGAACCTTATGCTCGTTTCAATCCAAACATGGATCGAATAACCCGCAAACCTTGTTTGTCGGTTATACAAAATCGTCAGGATGTTGTAAGCATCCTCCAAAAGGTTTCCTTTTCAGGAAAGCGATTTTGATCTATAACTGACACATTTCATAAATGAAATACGCAGTTATCAACAAGCATCTTCAAAATGGATTTACCATGGCAACAGGTAAAAGGTTGAACCGTTATTAACACAATGTTGATAACGATATCTTTCCGTCAAAAGCCCGGCTTTGTACGTTGGTATGTTGCCTTCCATGTATGTCTTCCCTGAAGACGTTTAATGTACCATAGGCACAATGCCTTGTGGTACAACAACTAGTATCCAAAATAGTTGTTAAACATGGAATCCATTCCGGACTCATGACACTTTGCCATAATAGGGAGTCGATACCTTGTATCACTTCCTCAAAACGTAGTCGGTTGGTATACCTTCATAAGATTGACATCTTTATGAGGTTAGATCAGAAACCCATACCCTAGGTTGTTTTTTGACTCTATCTGATCTACGAGTGTCTTGTGTGTTTGAAGATTAATGGTATAGATTCATCATAGATGAACTATTTGTGTTCCATTAAGGACTTGTGCCTTGAACAATATTACTCCGATTTTCATCGAGTATCACTATCCTCCCACTGACCACTGCATATCGGTATTCCTCTCAGGAAAAACCGCATGGTGAGCAACAATCACATTGTTCTCATGTGAGATTTATAAGTACTATACTTATGGTTTCCCTTAGGATAACCTATATTGGCACTTATCCAATTTGGGTCCTTAGTTTGGTATCATCCAAACGTTATGCCTGGCATACCCAAATTATCAGGAATGAGAAACCTCGTTTCTTCCCTGTTCATATCCTATATGACATCTGTCAAACAGATTATATGGAACCTTATTCTAAATAAGTTATTGCACTGTTAAAACTTATCCGTTGAAGGAAATGGTAGCTCAGAGCGACTCATGATTAGCCTTATCATGTCTAACATGATTCGGTTAATCCGTTCGGACACACCGTCACTTTGACGTGTTCCGGGAGGAGTCCTCATTTGAAAGAATACTATACTCTTTCAAGTATATAAGAAACTTATTGCTTAAGTATTTTCCATTACGGTCTTACCGTGACGGTATAATACTATAGCCGATCTGTTTGTCTATTTCGTGTCGAAACTCTAAAAGTTTCTGATTTGTGTTCTTCAAAAGAAACACACAACCATAATGCGATGCCACATCCGTATAGGTCACGAAATATTCATATCTACATCTAGCCTAGCTAGACATGGGCCCACTTACTTCACCATGAATAGGGCTAACAGATCGGTGGCACTTACACTATTACCAAGTAAACAGTGTTTTAGGTACTTTACCTAACAAACTAGATTCGTAGACTTTATTTGAATAGTCAAATCAGTCCTGATACCCACTCTTCAAAAGTGTGGATATACGAGTCTTGTATAATTGTGTCCCAGACAACAATGCCACAAATAAGTCTCTATTGATCAAATCAATTTGAGCTATTTATTTGTCATTTTATATATTTGAGATTTTATTTATATTCAAAATATAAATTCTGTTATTTACATCTAATGTATTTATCTCAGTATCATCTTTATATAATAAAACACTTAGTGTTCTATATATAAAGGTTTTATCCGCAACGGATTAAACACTGATATAGAGATAATGTCTCTAGTCAAACTAGTTACATTATAACAGTTCCTAATTTAAGTAATACCCAAAGGGTAGTTCCTAAACTTAGGTATCTACGGTCGAAACAGCGACTTTCGTCCTGTTTCCGATTCGCAGAGAAATCTCGGCTTGAAGTCAGTATCCAGCTCATAGTGGATTCTGAACATCAATACATATATTTTATGTACCACACTAAGTATTTAAAATCCAATTTCAATACTAGTAGTGAACATAACTTTGACAAATATTTTTAAAGTTAGAGCCTCGCCCTTTCTTTAATTCCTTCGTGTCTTCCATATCCAAATAGTAGTCACTTTGGGATATGTCAATTATCTTTTCAATATTTCACAAACCTTTGGCCAAGCCTTGGGTTTCGGAATATCGAAACGATGTGCACCTCGTGCTGCATGCCCATTGCAAACTTTGACTTTATCTCCTCTAGAATAGTCAATTAATTCTCCAAGAATTATAAATTGCAATTTTATACTTCTTAAATCTAAAATTAGATTTATGACAAGTATATTAAATTAAGCATTAAAGTCATCATCACATAAATCTTCCAAAGATTTTATGCTCTACTTATTTTGCTTAATTTTGGGCTTAAGGTATAATAAGTTATTTTATCAAATAAAGTAACCTATTATTTATTCCCAATTTGAAAATTAAATTATTTAAAATATTTTAATCCCAGATTATATTTTAAATGTCTAACTTTTCAATTTTATCTTGATTACAATAGTCCAACTATTTAATCAACGATTAGTGGTACTATATATATTATAATGATTATAATAGTCCAACTATATATCAAATATAATCCAAATTAATTAACCTCAATTACATTGATTACTATAATCCAATTATAAAATCAACTGTAAACTGAAATTAATAATTCAAATATATTGATTAATATAATCCAATTATATATAATCAAGTATAATACAGTCCAACTGTTTATTAAAACAACAATTTAAATATTAGTCCAACTAACATTTAATCTAATGACGAAATAATTAAATGAGCGCGTATGGCGAGTAATTGAACGAATATTGCAAATTCAATTCTTGCCTCCCACTATTTTTCGTCGAGCCTCTAACCCTCTGTCGAGTACTCGGGAAACCGTGTTTCCTAGTGGGCTAGGATCCCATTAAATATCACACAATCTTGACTTTGGCCAACAAATTGTATGATAATTAACTAGGTAGATCTCTAAGATCAATTGGATCTCATCCAACTCCTAGATCCAGTAGGTGGACATCCAAGTCCCAAACATATATCTTATATATGCCTATACATCGAATGTATACCCTAACCTTTTTCCTCTGAATCAACTAGGCCTTGGCTTTGGCACAACAAACCTAGTGATCCCAGTCAAGCGTGGACCCATTGACATGGAAGCTTCGTAATCAATGTCAATGGACAAGAAGTGGTCTTGACTTTGGCCAACAAACCACAACTTGGACACGACACCGATATGGAACAAAGCCTCGTGATTAAAACACATCTTCGACGGACAAGGGCTTGACTTTGGCCAACAACCCCTGCCAATCTCGGATCTTGAGTAAGAATCACTCAATGGAAGGAAAATAAACGCTTGATATTTAACGAGGGTTTTTCGCGTGCAAATTGGCAACCAATTTATTATCTTTGTTAAGGTCTCATCATCATACACCCTTAAACATGCATTCTAAACACATAATAAAGCGCATATGATAAAATAATAATGATATGCAGATGGATATTTTACACATTGATCCTAAATAAAATCTCTCACTTTCTCTCTCCCGCTAGCACAAAATTTCTTCTACCCGTTACACTACACTTCTAAAGAAACCTCATTTACATTGAGGGGAATAGGTGAGAAGAGAATACAAAGAATAGGAGATAAGGCTGGACTCGCAGGTCCAATTAATAAATCAAATTTATTACAACAATTTCTAAAATTTCCCCACCCGTCTAATATCCATCCGATATACATTATTCATGCATCACAACCATGTATTCATACAAGGATGTTATCAATCAATCTAATCAAATTAATTAATCTTGATAATTAGTGATCATCCAATGTTCAAACAAAGATTTGATTTTGTTCGAGTCAAACTCGTATTGCGAACAAGTACTTAAAGTACGAATTCCCGAATTAAAATTAAATTACATGATTAAATCCAATTTAATACGTATTTAATTTTAATTCATTATTTAATTCCAAATTAAATATTACTTTATAAAATAAACCTTTACGACTTAAATTCCAAATTTAATCGTTACGGGTCTCAAAGCCCGATTAATTTCCAATATTAATTTAATTAAAGTCCAATGGGCTTTTAATTAATTTTTGAGGAGTTGGACTTTTAGTCAACTCGGGTCAAACCGAATAATCAAAATCCAATCCGGGAGTTACCGCATAAGCCCATAAATTAATTTAGGCCCATTAGGCCCAATTAAACGTTAAAGGTTCATTAGTCGCATTTGGCCTTTTGGAAGCGGTTTTGGGCCTAATTGGATCCAACCAATTTTGGCCTAAACCAACTTTGTACAACAAAGTCCAATAAACCCAATAACAACTTTAAAAGCCCAAATCCAATTTTAAGGCCCAATAATTTAATTTCAAAAATTCCAAATTTCCAATTAAATTACCTAAAGTGTATAGCATTATTAATTACCCAAATCAAAGTTTCCAAAACACGAAATTTGTCCAATTAATCATGCTTATCATCAATTAATCATGTCCAACATAATTTGATCAAAATCAAACCCAATAACACATGCTAAAGTCTCGGCCATAAGGGGAAAAAATGCCCAAATCAAATTCAATCCAATTGAACCCAATCAAACATAAATTCAACATCCCTAAATGATTTCCAAGTCATCCAATGAACAAAAAAAATCAAAATCCAAGACAATATTAGGGTTCATATTTTCGGCCATCACAAGCAAATTGGGGAAAAATTGTTCCAAACACTTTTCATCAAATTGATCTAATCAATCATCAATTAAACAACATTTAAGCATTCTAAATCATCCAATTTCATTAAACATGCTCAAAATCAAGTTTACCCAAATTAAAGTTTTGGCCAACAATAAGCAAATTGGGGAAAATCAATCCAATTTATTTTTCTTCAAATTGATTACATATAACTCTAAGTTATTCATATACAAACATTCTTAAACAAACAATTTGTCAAAATCATGCTTAAATCAAAAAGCCCCAAATTTTGCTCAAGAACCCTAAAAATGTTTTATGCACAAATGGCTCAAGATACCATTGTTGAGTTTCAATCAAGTCCCAAGGATCATAATCATGCATAAACGAGTTGAATACATATCAAAGGAGGTGCGGAATAACTCACATTGATCGGTTCGTAGAGATGCAACAAAGATGAACCAAATTCACACTCATGTTTCTGCCTCCCTCCAAGCTCGGTTTGGGCCTTCTTGAACTGCAGTGGACTGCACGGTGGGGGCTGTTTTGATGCTCCTAAAAATCGGCCATGAAAGACTCCATTGAAGCTCCAAGCTTCAAGCTCAAGCTTCCAAGCTCACAAACTCACTTCCCTATCACCTTTGTATTCCTCCATGAGTGTGCTAGCACTTAGATCTTGCTACAAGATCAAAAGCTTCTCCATTTTGTGTGAAAAACCAGAAAAATGAAGAAGAAAATCGGTCAAGGAGACCGTGAGAAGAGAGAAAACCATTTTTGGCTCCATTTTGCCAAAACCGTGAATGTTAATACAAGAGAGAGAAAGTGATGCCTTTTTGTATTACCTTTCTTTTATTTTATTTACCAAGTAAGTAAATAAAAGATATACAAAACTTTTATTAAAAAGTCAAAAGCAAAAAGCAAAAGCTTTCAATCAACTTTTCACCCATCACTTCTACTTTTACTTTAAGTCACATCACATCACTTTAATAAAGTGACATGTTGTCAAGTCACATCACTCAAAGTGACAATTGATTTGACGCATGATGTGACTAACAATTTGACGCTTGATGTGACTTGCGTGTCGCACTCGAATTCGAAATGCGAATGCGCTCGCAATCACTCTCGGGCTCGGGTTCGCTAATTCCAAATTAACGAATTTTCTGTCGCGTCGTAATTAAATGATTACGCCTAGCGAATTCACTATTCACGTCGCTAACGAATTAATTCTAAATTAATTCGTTCGCCCGAATTAAAATCCAATTTCAATTCCGCATCGAAATCTAATTTCGTTATAATATATCGAATATATTAATTTATCGATTAATTCCAAATTAATCGTTCTCTCTCTTTAACGATATTTTATCCGAGATAAAATATCTCCGTAATTAATCCCAGATTAATTTTCTCTCTCATCGAATTAATCCCAGATTAATTAAAGTGCGAGTCATACGTCATCGGTGAATCTTCAGGAAGCGACCCATGAGATCTCCGGATATGTTGGCAGTAAATACGGTCGTCGGACTATCCGAACACGTAAGTACCTCGTACTACGTTTATACCGATTTACAAGACAAGGTTGGCTTCTAGCAAAGCGCCATGCCTACCCAAGACCAAAATCTATCGATTATCGTAAGTATTAGCGATGTAAGTCTCAGGTAAGACCATACACACCTACCCTGATTTCGGCCTCCCATAGACACATAGTCATAATACCAATGGGATTCCGAGGGGTCTATCCAGAGCGAAGCTGTTTCCCGTACCATCGGTGAAACACGACCTCCTATCGCACTTGCATAAGTATCCAATACTTATATATATGAGAACTATGCCGTTGTGCCCTCACAACGCACACAAGTGCAATACTAGCCTATTCTGCATTATCGATGTCCAGTCTCGATAATACTCCGGCTAGGGATATTTAATGATTAATCCTTCGGGGACCGATACTGTCTCATATCATTCTCAGTCCAGGAACTAATCATAGGGACCTCTCTTCATTTATATATCTATGGTGATCTAATCACAAATGATGAGAGTGCAATTTCCTTGTCACATAGTTAATTTGCTACAACAACACAATGATCTATGCAAATAGTGACGCTATGGGTCATTTTGTCCAACAAGACCGAGGTGGTGAATACTTAAGCAACGAATTTCAAGATTACTTGAGAGAAAATGGCATTATTTCCCAATGGACTCCTCCGGGAACTCCACAGCATAATGGGGTCTCCGAAATGAGAAATCAAACATTATTAGATATGGTCTGATCAATGATGCCAGACACGGATCTACCTCTTTCATTTTGGGGTCTTTCTTTAGAAACTGTAACACTACTACTAAACCAAGTTCCTTCCAAGACTGTTAGTCAAACACCATATGAGTTATGGTCTGGGAAACGTCATAGTCTTAGTTATCTAAGAGTTTCGGGATTGTGACACATATGTCAAGCTCACACAAACTAACAAATTGGATGATAGGGCAGTTAAATGTAAGTTTGCAGGATATGCCTTGAACTCAAGAGCATACGTGTTATACGTCCCAAATGAACAAAGAACATTTTTCTCACGAAATGCTAAATTTCTAGAGAATGAATTCCTTCTCAAGAAATATAGTGGCAGTAGACTTGACCCCGATGAGGTACGAGAAGAACAAACTAACATAGAACTAAACCATATGCCCCTCAAAAGGGAAGCGACAGAACAACCACAAGGTTATGAAATCAGAAGGTCTGTTAGGGAAAGACATGAGCCTGAAAGATATGGTTTCTATATTGATGAGGAACATGATCAGGTCATTGATAATGACGTTCCTACCAGTTATGACGAAGCAATGCGTGACATTGATTCAGTCAAGTGGCTTGAGGCCATAAAATCTGAAATAAACTCTATATATCAAAATCAAGTCTGAGACTTGGTAGATGCACCTGAATGGATAAAACCTATAGGCTGCAAGTGGATTTATAAGCGTAAAACTGATGCAGAAGACAACATCCAAACCTATAAGGCTAGGTTGGTGGCGAAAGGTTATAGAAAAATCCAATAAATTGACTATGACGAAACCTTCTCGCATGTTGCAATGATGAAGTTCATTCAAATTTTACTGGCACTAGCTGCACACTTTGATTATGAGATTTGGTAGATAGATGTCAAAACAGCATTCCTTAATGGGAACCTCGTAGAGGAAGTCTATATGACACAACCTGAGGGGTTTGCATCTAAGGATGATCATAATAAAGTATGCAAGCTTAAACGATCCATTTATGGACTCAAGCAAGCCTCCAGAAGTTGGAATATACGATTTGATGAGACAATCAAAGAATTTGACTTCATCAAAAATGTAGACGAGCCTTGTGTTTACAGGAAAAGTAGTGGGAGTGCTGTTGTATTTCTTGTATTATATGTCAGTGACATATTAATCATTGGGAATGATATTCCCATGATGCAAGCCACCAAGCAATGGTTATCTCAGAATTTCTCCATGAAAGATTTGGGAGAAGCAGCCTACATCCTCGGCATTAAGATCTACCGTAATAGATCTAAGAGGTTGTTAGGACTTTCTCAATCTACGTGCATAGATAAAGTTTTGAAAAGAATCAAAATGGAAGATTCCAAAAGAGGTAATTTACCTACTTGTCATAGAATTAAATTATCAAAAGAGCAATGTCCACATACTCCTTCAGATAGAGAGCGTATGAGTATGATCCCTTATGCTTCAGCAATAGGATCGATCATGTACGCCATACTATGTACAAGACCTGATGTCTCTTATGCTCTTAGCATAACGAGCAGGTATCAGGCAAATCCTGGTGAGCAACACTGGGCAGCTGTCAAAATAATCTTCAAGTATCTGAGAAGAACTAAGGATGTGTTTTTGACATACGAAGATTGTTCTGAGATGAAAGTCATTGTTTATTGTGATGCGAGCTTTCAGACCGATATGGATGACAGCAGATCGCAAACAGGATATCTGTTTACTTTGAATGGAGGTGCTGTCAGTTGGAAAAGCTCAAAGTAGTGAACTACAGCGGACTCCACCACTGAAGCCGAGTATATTGTAGCATCTAAGGCTGCTAAAGAAGCAGTCTGGATAAAGAAGTTCATCACGGAGCTGGAAGTGCTTCCCGCAATCAAGAATGGCATCGTGATGTACTGTGACAACACGGGTGCCATTGCTCAATCAAAGGAACCAAGGTCCCACCAGAAATCCACGCCTTATGAGAATCATTTGATGATGTAATTAATCAAATGACAATCTTTATTATACGTGTCTTACATAACTGAATCATCAACATTGTAATAAGGCCCTTGGAGTAATAAGACGATAGCTTCCACACCTTATGAGAATCATTACTCTTAAATATTCCTAGTCATAGTTTTGTGAATAATCTGGGCGTTCACAAAGCGGAGAGACTAGCATGATGATATGATCCGCCCTTAAGTTGGGTAGCCGATCTCATAGGCTACTAGCGGAGATCCGTCCGCTTGGTGTATCACATGGATGCATGAGTTTCTCGTGTCCATCAAACTGACCGCCGAAAGTTTTCATAAGGAGTGTTTATCCCATGTGTCTGTGAGAACTTTCATGTATCGATTATATTACTGGTCTTTAGACTTGCGGTCTTTACAATCTTATGTGTGGATCAAATAACTTTGACATTCTCCTTCCCCGGGTTCAAAAGATCTGGTCATAAGGGTATGATTGGGTCATTTGTTGAAACACATGAAGTTTGTAAAGATACAACAGAGAATCGCCACTCTCTCGGATACAGTTCGCGAGTTGATATGTGTGATCAGTACTTGAGACTGTGGCCACAGCGGAAGAATAATGTGAGATTCTTGGGTTATCACGATTCATGACACTATCAATATCATACCTTTGACCATATGGGTTGACACTTTCCATACCCTAGGTCAATAGGTGAGGATACAGTGAGGTGAGGGATCATATCATATGTAAATCAAATACAGAATGGGTAATATATATATATATATATATATATATATATATATATATATATATATATCTTTCCTTCTCATTTGGGGGCATTGACATGTTGCTAGATGTCTACCTTGGTCATTGAAATCGAACGACCATCTGATCGGAGGATAATTTATGTTCGATTAAATTATCACGATTCATTTCATGTCAAACTTGAGAAGAACCCAAAGGTCACATATAACAAAGTCGAAATCAATGGTTAAAAGTGCACAGTACAAATATAACAGCATATATGATTGCTGTATGAATTGTTCATAAATGGTTCAATGTGTTTAATGATTGAACAAATCATTTATAAGGTTCCATAGTGGCTTATGGATTGGTGAATGACGATGGGGGCACTTTGGGAATTGGAATAAAAAAAAATAATTTGTTATTTTTTTTGAATTTCAATTCGGCCCAAACTCTTAATAGGATTTTATAATCTCATTAAACCCCCAAATTAAGATCAAATGGCTAAGATTAAATTAGCTTTTATCCCACATCGGATTCTTAATTAATTTTATTGTCTTTGGAGCACTATATAAACCCAAAGAATTCTTCACAATTTTTTTATACCAAACCTTTCATATCTTGGGTTTATATAAGTGAGCAACTCTAAAGTTTAAGAGTAAGCCACTGATTTTGAGGATCCTTAAGTCTAATTGACTTGAGGAACCTCGAGTTAAAAGTTTTGAGGTATTTGCCTAGGCTAGCACCAAGGGCAAAATACCCGTGCACTCAAGGCGTAGTCTTGCCGTTGAGTTTTGGCTTTGGTGTGTGCATCTTTGGAGGCCACACACTTGGGTGGCTCTTTGGAACATGGAAGAGCTTGCTGAGTTCGAGAAAACATTATAGATTGGAGGGAGGACTGGATGAGTCTACGGTTCAAGTAAGTCTTTTTCTTTCTTTATTTTATTTAGAGTTCTTATGATAGTTATCATGTTTAGGTTTATGTTCTTTGCATGTTTTATGAGTTTTATGCTTAGAATATATAGTAACATGCCTAGGCTTGTAAAGTAATAAAAACAAATGGGTCTTGGGCAAATGGAAAGCGGCATAATAATTTTAAATTTCCGTTGCGCACTCGCGGCCGCTTCCCAACAAGTCGGCCACCTAGATGTAATGTGAGGGTTGTGCAACAACCTGATTGTTATCTAGGGATTGGAGAGACAAAAGTTGTCACCTCCAGTAACGATGTAGATAATCTATTGAGCTATTGTGGTGCAATCAATGATCCTGATAAAAAAGAATGGCTCAAAGTCGTAAATCTTGAGATGGAGTCTATACAGTCCAACTCAGTCTAAGATCTTGTAGGTCAACTTGATGGGGTAAAACCTATAGGTTGTAATTAATAGATGGGAATGTACATACCTTCAAAGCTAGGTTAGTGGCCAATGGTTATACCCAAAAAGAGAAAGTGGACTAAGATGAGATTTTCTCGCCAGTAACCATGCTTAAATCTATCCATACGCTTCAATCCATTGCCACATATTATGAATATGAGATATGGCAGATGGATGTCAAGATAACATTCTTGAATAATAGTCTTGATGAGAGCATCAATATTGTACAACCAGATAGATTCGTTGCCAAAGGTCAAGAGAAAAATATTTGCAAGCTGCAAAGGTCTATTTATGGACTGAAGCAAGCCTCTTGATCTTGGAAAATAAGATTTGATGTGATGATCAAGTCTTATGATTTTGAGCAGAACACCGAAAGAAAAATTTAGACTAGCTAATTAATTCCAAATGAATGATTTGGGAAATGCGAGTTGTGTTGGGATCCTGATTATTCAGGATCATAAGAGACAACTATTAGTTATGTCTCAAGCATCATATATCGACAAGATTGCTGTACGATTTTGGATGCTGAATTTCAAGAAAAGTAATTTACCCTTTCGATATGGAATTCATTTGTCAGATGAACACTCTCATGAGACACCTCAAATAGTTGAGGAAATGAGACATACTTCATATGTCTCAGTAATGGGTAGTCTCATGTGTATTATGGTATGCACGAAACCGGACATCTAGTTTGCAATGAGAGTAGTAAGTAGGTTTCAGATCTACTCAGGATTAAATCATTGGGTGGGCGCGAAATACATTCTCAAATATCTTAAGAGAATGAGAGACTATATGCTTGTATATTTTGGAGAGGATGTGATCCTTAGAGGATATACATATTTTGATTTTCAGACGGATGTAGATTATGGGAAATCAACATCTGAATCTAGACCCGGCCGCCGATTCACTTCGGTTCCGAACCGGAACCGAACCGTTCGTTAACGGTTCCACACTAAAGTGGAACTGGAACTGAAACCGAATCATTCGGTTCCGGTTCCAGTTCCAACCGGTTTTTTTTTTTTAAAATAAAAAATTGAGATTGATAAATCAATATAATTTAAAATTATGAATTAAATTTATTACATTACATAATTACATTAAATTACAAATAAAATTCTTATTTAAAAAATAAAAAAATTATAATATAAATTCAAACCAGCTCCACCGGAACCTTACGATTCCGGTTGGAACCGTTGGAACCACCAACGGTTCCAACCGGTTCGGCTAGGGTAGGAACCGTAACCGAACCGGTTAGGTTTCGGTTCGGTTCCGGAACGGGAACCGGTTGGAACCGGAACCGTTCGGTTCCAATCGGTTCGATTCCAGTTCCGAACCTGAACCTTAGCCGGGTCTATCTGAATCAGTATTCACCCTAGTTAGTGGAGCCATAGTATGGAGGAGTATAATACAATCTATCATTGTGAACTCCAACATGAAGGCTGAGCATGTAGCAGCTTGTGAAGCAGCTAAGGGAGCAGTGTGGCATTATAAATTCTTGGGAGATATGGAAGTTGTTCCAAATATGGATAAACCACCTCAACTTTATTTTGATAATATTGGTGCAGTGGTAAATTCCAAAGAACCAAGATGCCACAAGAGATGGAAGCATATATAAAGGAAATATCATTTCTTTAAAGAAATGTTGCAGATAGCATTTCGCAGAGAAGCTAGTTGATCCATTTACAAAGACCTTGGCAGCTAAAGTGTTTAAATGTTACCTATGGGTTCTAGGATTATGCGACAATCTCATTTGCCCTAGTACAAGTGTGAGATTGTTGGGATCTATGTCATAAAGCATAATATAATATGTAAACATGATTTTTTTAAGTACTAAACGATGCAATTATTCATTTATTAAAATGTGATTTTAAAGTCGCATATTATAAATTATCATGTATATCATTGGATACTAAATGTACTTGCAGACTTAGTGTATAAGTGTTATACACAAAAGGATTTAAATCTGAAATTAGTAATCCTAAATACTCCGTATAGAGCAAACAAAGACGTGCACTTTGTTTGTGGTTTATCTACAGCTGCAGTCCATTCCATATTGTATGTTTGATCTGGGTTTGTTCATGTGACAAAAGGATTTAAATCTGAAATTAGTAATCATAAATACTCCGTAGAGAGCAAACAAAGACGTGCACTTTATTTGTGATTTATCTACAGCTGCTGTCCATTCCATATTGTATGTTTGAACTGTGTTTGTTCATGTAGTGACATGGGAATGAAGGCAACTTATATGATGTGATCATATAGGACTAGACCAAGACATAAATGAATTTTTTTAATATCCGTTAAATAAACAAATTCATATCAGTCTAATAGATTATCATATATAGGTTGATCTGAATCATGAGTGTACTACGAACTCTTGCATAGTAGACTATGTCATTTGATTTACAAGGGTGGGGTTGGTGAAGAAATCTCGACCAATAGCTACGTATTTTGAGGACATGTTTTGGTGTGGTTGTGGACGTTTTACATAGATATGGAATCTACTCTTTCTTGTGAGAAGCAGACATATATCTTCCTTAGGGTTGATTCGGTACTTGAACGGTGAGAGTGCTCAACTCTTTCTATTACGAATAAAAATATTAATATTCATAATAGTTATGAATAAATCGTTCATTAGATAATCAATGGTATTTATGGCACAAAATAATTAGAGGGGTATAACGAACATTATGACCCGGCTCTAATTATGAGATACTCGTGGAGGGTCAATCTGTATCCAGTGATTATATCGGTGGATGCCGATGAGTTTCGGTATAAAATATATATGCAGCAACGAGAGTACAGTTTTAGGTTTTTAATGGAATAACATAAATTTAATGGTTTGGAATATCTAATTAAATAACTTTAATTAATATTTTGGGATTATTGAGCTCGGAACTGTAAGTCCATTTGATCCCCGTATCAGCTCATTACACTATAAAAATCTATTGAACAATTGGATAGTCCAATTATGAACTCAGTTGAAAAATATTAAAAATTGAGAATTATTTAATGAGATAATTATTAATTGGATTAATAAGTATATAATGTCATGCTATGTAACAATATATTAAAATATTTAATATATAGTTTTATATTAATGATTATTAGATAATCATTTAATATAAGATTTGATTTTTAAATTAAATTTGATTTAATTCAAAATCGAATTTGTAATTTATATCGTGATATAAGTTATATTTTAAATTTTAAATTTAATATAAGATTTGATTTTTAAATTAAATTTGATTTAATTCAAAATCAAATAGTAATTTATATCATGATATAAGTTACATTTTAAATTTTAATTTCAAACTAAATGATATTTAATATCATATTTAATTTTTGAAATTAATATTTTTATTGTGACAAAATGGCCCTTGGCCGAATATTAATATGTATGATTAGGGTTAGGATTAATTTTGTACAAAGCATATTAATTAACCTAAACCCTAAATATAAATTAAAATATTTTCTCTTGTTTTCAAGACCCTAGCCACTTTCTCATATTTTCAATGCGATTTGAAAATGAGAAAATAGATAGAACATGGCGGGAAATTTTCTCAATAATATTTTTTCCTCAAGTGAATTGATCAGATCGTCATAGATTTTTGGTGGAGAGTGATAATACGAAGATCGAGTGGTATACCCAATCATTGAAACTCATGGAATTATCTCACGACATCATTCTTCATCAAGTTTGATGTGTGATGAGTGGTAAATCTATCACTATTTCTCACTCATTTAAACCTAATATTTTGTATAGTTTCTTGAGTTTTGTGAATATTTTGATGTGTTTTGTGTTATTTTGTAGATAAATAAAGTTTCAGGACATTCTGGAGGTGATTTGGACCAAAACAGTGAAAATTGGAAGAAAATGGCATTTTGGTAATTTCCCGCGTCGCGACGCCAAGACCCTACGCGTCGCGACGCCTAACGTGCGCCGGACATGCTAACGTGCGCCGAGGGACACGTGTCAGAATCTGAGAAATTGGACTTGCTAACGTGCGCCGTGCCACGCGTCATCATCACAGAAGGTCAGCTAAAATGCGCCGTCTGCCACGTGTCGAAATCTCATTGGACCAAAGCAAGCGCGTGCCACATGTCGAGTTTTCATTGGACCGAATCACCGGCAAATCACATGCTGCCACGTGTTAATCTCTCATTTGACAGATTCTAAACGCATGCCACGTGTCAGATGATCATTGGACCAAAAGCTCAGCCAATCACCGTGTGCCACGTGTCATCTTCTCATTGTACCACCTTTACCGCGTGACACGTGTCATCACCAGATTCTACCGACAATGCACGTGGTCAAAAGTCGCATTGACTGAAAACGCGTGCTGGCGTCGCGACGCCAGAAGCCGAAACTGCCTATAAATTCAGCTCCTCTTCACTTCATTTGGTGTGCTTTCCTTGGGATTTTTTCCCTGATTTCATAGGAAGCATCTAGTTTTGTAATAATAAAATTATGTATTTTTATTTTTAGTTTTTATTACTGCTTTTTATTTATGTACTTTATGTTTTGTAGTTAATTTACCGCTGGGGTAAAAGGTGAAACCTTTAATATAATTATTTAGGTAAATCTCACTTAATTATAATATTTAAATTATAATTTAACCGGATTAATTAATGTTAGACTTTATTACCGCCTATATGGCTGTGTGGGACACAGAAACTGAGCGACGCCGTTCCTAGGCTCGCGGCCTAGTTGGGAAGTACGAAATAACATGGAGTCGCCACCCGGTGGTGACCCGGGACAAAGATTTAAGGCCGCACTCACCCCTCGCAAGGGAAGACCTCAAACCGTTGGGTTCGGAATAGTCCCTTACTTATGTCACTTGTAATGAAAAGATTTATATAGTAATTTAAACAAGCTGAAGTAACAATTATTTCTAAGGGTATCATGCTTCTAAATTCACATATATAAAATAAAATATGCGCCTAAATATACATGTATTTCATATATAGATTGCATGCTTAACATATATCAAGATAGCAACGAACATACAACTTTGTACATCACATTCAAGAAAACACAAGCACACATACTAACCATACAAGCATACATGGTAACCATGCAAGCACACATATGGGCACTTTTCCAAGTGGTACGTGGAATTGTAGCCCAAGTACAGACCGCACTACCGTCCATTCGGAATCGGCTACGGAATTTACGTCTGGTTTCCATCCGATATACCGCAAGAATAATACTCAAATGTTATCATGACACAAGCATATGAATGGTGATACATTGACACATTTGCATAAGAAAGATCAACCAATAGGCAATCATGCATGAATATAATAAGACAGACTCAGTTCAGTGTGTGCACGTTCGTTCAGCGTTCGTAAACACGTTCGAACGGAAATGAAACAGAATGCTCACGTTCGTGTAGCGTTCGTAAACGCGTTCGAACGGAAATGAAACAGAATGCTCACGTTCGAGTAGCGTTCGTAAACGCGTTCGAACGGAAATGAAACAGAATGCTCACGTTCGAGTAGCGTTCGTAAGCGCGTTCGAACGGAAATGAAACAGAATGTTCGCGTTCGAGTAGCGTCCGTAAACGCGTTCGAACGGAAAGGAGACCTGATGCATGATAAGGCAAAATGTATGCGCGTTCGAGTTGCGTTTGCAAACGCGTTCGAACGGACACGGACCTGATGCATGAAAATGGGATGTAATACGTAAACAGAAAATAAGGGGCGCGGCGAAGTACTGCCATAAAGGTGACCTTTTGGGGCTCTTGATCTCTCAAAGAGAGGACCTTTAGACCAACATACTAAGCTCATGCGCATCACATTACACATACAAGAATAGAACCAATCATGTCAACCAAGTATGCCCGATTGAACACATCTTACGTCCAATCTGAACACACATCAACCGGCGCGGCAAAGCATCGTGGTAAAGGGCTTTTAGCCTCTCCCCATAGGGGATTTCACGTCACACTTACTAAGCCCATGCGCTCGATTGACTCATACGAAAATAAAGATAATAATAATATTAAACTAAGTATGCCCGATTGAACGTATCTAGCGTCCAACCGAACATACATCAACCGGCACGGTGAAGTAGTGTCACGAAGGTGGCCTTTTCGGCTCTTTGTCTCCTAAATGGAGGACCTTTGGACTAACTCACTAAGCCCATGCGCCTGGTTGAATCATGCATAACTAACGACGTATTGAATTTAAGTAAGAAAACTAAATAAACAAGATCAACACAACGAAAGAAAGAAAGTGCCGTTTGCCCAAGCGGTACGTGGAGTTGTGGCCCGAGTACAGATCATACTACCGTCCATTCGGAATCGGCTATGAAATTTATGTCCGGGTTTCCATCCGATATACCGCGAGAGTTGACACATCTCTCATTCATCCAATACCCACAACATACATCATACACACAACATATACCACAAATACAGAAAATATAATCAAAATAAATGACCAGAAAGTAAAATGAGAATAAGTGTGAAAGATACCCTCAGGTCTAACCTTTTAAGCCGTCTCTCGGACTCGCGTTCCACGGAAATCGAAAGGGGGGTAAGGCTCCGCAACTTTCTGGTCCACTGGTTCAACGTCCTAGCTCACTGCTTCGCTGCTTTGCTTACGATTCGAACTCCGTTCTGCTCCTATTTGGCTCATGTTTTGCTGCTCCCCGCACGGGCTACCTGTTTTAACATTTCAATAACCTCTTCCAAGTTTGTGTGGGTTTTTTAATGCAATTATATATGATTATTCTTAAGGTTATCTATGCTGTTTTTATGTTACTGTTTTTGGGATTTTGGGGACTGTTTTGGGAGGATTTTCGGTGGTGGTTAGGGATTGTTTTGGTGTGATTTTCGGTGGTGTGAGAGTGAGGATCAAGGGAGTGATATGCTTGTGATGTCTAGGATTTCTTGCTATAATTCTTGTGTGAATTGGGTGTATAAGCTAGAGAGATTGGAGAGGGGGGATGGCCTTGGTTTAGTCATGTTTATATAGAGGAGAGGTAGGGTTTGGCCTTGTGTCACAAGGAAGGGATTTTGTCATTAAAGAGGGGATATGATTTGGTGTTTAGCAAGGAAAGTCAAAGATTGAGGGGGGGACAAATTTGGTTTAGATTAGGAAGTCAAAACTTTTAAATTGGTGGATATCTTATTGAATTAGGAAGTCAAATATATGATTGGCTTTAATTGGTTAAGATTGATTTTATTAGGCAAATCTTATTTTTAGTTTTAGTATATAATATATTTGATTCATTATATTAGGCATGATTTTAGTTTAAGTTGTAATTGTTTATTTTAATTGGTAAATGGTTTAATGTTTTATTTTAATGTTAATATTAATTTAATATTTATTTATTTAATTTGGGATGTGTTTTATGGGCTTTGGGGAGCTAAATGGGCTGGGGTGTGAGGCTAGCAGCAAAACAGAATTACCGGCTCCGTTCGAACGCCTCATCGCACGCGGCACGAACGTCCGCAATCTGCACGAGGTTCGAACGAAGTAACGAACGCAGCACCAACGAAGACAGTGAGCTTGTTTATCCTGAATTTCCCCTTCCGATATCCGTTTCCCGCGGCTTTCATGACTCAAAAGGTAGTGCCTCCAAATGAGACTCATCATCGGGTTTCACATGCGAAAATGCAATGCCTACAGGCTGGTTTAAATATAAATTACCTTACCGCCTATATGGTTGGTCTTTATGTGACAGATAATTACCGCCTATATGGCTGGTGTAATTGGACTAAATGGATTACCGCCTATATGGCTGGTTTTAAATATTTAATATTATTCATTCCTGAGAAAGCAGAATATAAAATAATTTATATATTATAATAAGTGAGATTCCTAGATAAGAAATATTAAATGTGAATCCTCTAACCCCAGCATTTTATTTCATTCTAGGGAAGTGATGAAACATAATATCCACACTTAATAATTGATTTTCTTTTTATGGGTAGTTCTTTAGTTTGTTTATTGAGTCTTAAGCTTAATGCTTCTTGTTGTCTGATCACCAATAAGATTGATTTGGTAAATTTAAAATGAACTAGACATAGGGATTTTAGGTTTCAGCCTTAGATTCAATAGCTCACGATCTTCCTTGAGGATAGATAACCCTTTAATAGATTTCCTTACAGGATAGGAATATACCTATCGGGCGGGGGCAGCCATAATTGGAACTTAAACTTAATGAATTCAGATAATTTGGTTGACATAGACATATGGTTCAATTGGGTTAAACTGGGTATTTGCGTCTGACCATCGGAAGAGGCTTTCGCATATCATCGTGTTCCAGGTTAGCAAATTAATTTATTACACATAAATAAGAGAATCAAATCATCTTTATAATAATATTGTGTGGAGTCACGACCCTAGATCCTCGAGTCTTTTATTTTATTTTCCTTAATATTTTCTTTTGAGTCTGTTTTTATTTTATTTTTTCAAAACCACATTCAACCAACCAAAAGCAATCATTCCCTTCTCCCTATAATTAGATACCTGTAAATAAATAGTATCAATAATTAATAACAACAGTAGGAATTAAGTTCTCGTGGGATCGATATTTTTATACTACTTGAACGATACGTGCGCTTGCGTTATACGT
Source organism: Zanthoxylum bungeanum (assembly GCA_019454045.1). Taxonomy (NCBI): domain Eukaryota; kingdom Viridiplantae; phylum Streptophyta; class Magnoliopsida; order Sapindales; family Rutaceae; genus Zanthoxylum; species Zanthoxylum bungeanum. The sequence continues at coordinate 16,658 of SKCR01029537.1, read as the reverse complement.
GTGTGTTTACGCCGGTCAATGTGCGCATGGCCATATCGAAGAAGACCGGCTCACGCATGAAGCAGTTGCAACGTCTGGCAATTCAATATGTTGCATGCATGCATGATGATCATGCGCAAGTCCAATAATCAAAATAAAGCCAAGCAATAATAATCAAAGCTCACGCATGTATACAAAATGAAAGTAAAAGTTGTAACGTGCATGCCACAAGGGAACAGAACACTCACAATGATCTTTGAATTAGTGATCATAAGTGACACAAGTCAGGGGCAAGTCAAGGGCTGTTTGTTTTGGCCATAGTGTAGACAGCCAGTCCATTCCCAATACCACATCAAAGTTGAGAATATCAGCTAAAACAAATAGATGGGTTACACCCGCTCCCCAATCGAAATCTCACAGGACTTTAACATTCTAGTTACTACAAATAGCACTACCCAAATGAGTGATGACCGAGTGCTTGTAAGATTTCTAACCCTTTTCCCAAATAGGATACAAAGTATTGTGAAACAAACGAGTGAGTTACGCCAAGATTTAATAAAGCTCTAGCGCGATGAAAATCAATCATTAAAGTGCATGTTACTAGGGGTGTTCATAGGGTCAGGTCGACTCGCAACCCGACCCGGTCGGGTTTAAGAATTTTAAAAATCGATTTCGGGTTAATTTTGACCCGTCCCGAAATGTCGGGTCGGGTCACGGGTTATAGTTAGAAAACCTGTGACTCGACCCGACCTGACCCGATGTAAATAATATACTAATTATCGTATATATATTTTTAATGATACTACTTTTACAAGTAACAATGGTTGGTGTAATGGTTAAGTCTTGCTGATTCGAATTCAAGATCAGTTGGATATTACTCAATTACTTTGCCATCTCAGCCACGCGCCCGCCTTGTTATATTTGAATCAACGAAATATATATATATATATATTATATTTAATCAATTTTTATGGTGACCCGACCCGCGCGGGTCATGTACTCAATTTTTGGGTTTCGGGTCGACCGACCCGACCCGATCGGGTCATAAAAAAAATCAAAAAAACCTGACCCGACCCGACCCATGAACACCCCTACCTGTTACCACCGCATTCGAAGCTTGGGCATCCTGTGGAGTCAAAGCAAATACTCTCGCTCGGCTTCTGCCTGCTACTGGCTGCCCCTACCAGCTGAGGACTAACCTCGATCAAATTTCTTGTGGTTTCCATACCCTTTACCAATTGACGGTTGGGCTTGTGTACTTACCGCTGCCGATGGTGGATTTGGTGAAGTCTGATGTACAAGAGAGGGGCAGTCTTTAACAAGATGCTCCATTTGACTACACTGAAAGCATGCATGCCCTAATACTTTCTCTACACTCACCATGATGTGGATGACCGCACGTTAAGCAAGCGGAAGCTCCAGATTTAACAACTAATGTTGATGACAATGCTTGAGAGATGGCACCCTAGGGGTGTCCCCTACCCGAACCTCTAGGTCCAAAAATCTCTTGGCGAGCTAAACTCTGTGAAGGTGCAGCCCCACATTGGGATCTATTATACCCTTGCTGTTGAGGTATCCCCGTTCTATCAAACCTTGTTTTCTTTTGTGTTTTCTTTTCTACGCCCCTCTCTCGCGCTCTTGCTTGAAAGCGAATTGCAGCATAAAAATCTTGCACATTACTCATCCTTTCTGATATCGGAATAGACTGGAATAAATAATCTAGAAGCCCATCAATAAACCTTTTCACCTTCATTCTTCTGTAGTAACCAAGTGTGGGGCAAATCGGAACAACCGAGCAAAAGCAATGTCATACTTCATTACTGTCATGTGCTCGGCCTGAACTAGCAACTAAAATTCTCTGGTTCTAGTATCGTTGAGACTTTTTGGAAAAAATCGAGTCAAGAAAAGCCCCACTAAATTTAGCCCATTATAAGGGTGGGGTTGTAGCAGGTATGTTCTGGCTGTAAGACTGATACTAAGAGAAAGCTACATCCTTTAACTGAAAGCTCACCAACTGAATCGCTCAAACAGGAGAACACCCCAACGCTTGACAAATTTAGTCACATTCCTCAATAAAGTCCATGGGGTTAGGATTTGATTTGGTCCCAAGAAAGGTGGGTGGGTGAAGTTTTCTGAACTCTTGCAGGGGTACCACTAATTCTTACCTTCGACCCTCGGGAACTTGGGCTTATGGTTGTGCGGGTGGTAGGGGTAGTATGACAGAGGCTTGGGCTTGTTGCTGCCACTGAGTCAATAAATTTACCAGAGTCAGCAAAGTTTGTTAGGCTTGTTGCATCCCTGAAGGGGTATCACTAGGCACTAGAGCTTCAGTTACATGAACTCCCCTAGTCCTACCTCTCCTACCAACATGGCGCCCTTTTCTCCTAGGCGCAAGCTTGTGAGGTATTGACAAGCCTTGATCAGGGGCAATCTATTGTGGTGCCCTAACACGCACACCTCCTCTTCTCAAGGACATAAGCTAAATCTACAATAAAGATTTCAAATTATTACATCATAACGAAAAAGTCTGTATATATATTTTCTACGAGGAATTGAAGACACGCTCGGATGATACAAATATCGGAAAGGTAACATCTTATCTGCGAGTATCCCAGACAAACCACGCATGTAAGATGCAGCCAACCCGTTTTATTTGCAAGTCACTGACTCTAACCGTGCTTTTATACCATAACTGTAACACCCTGAGAAAATCAGTGTTACCGGCAGAAGACTGTCGTAACCAGCCTCCCTCAGTTTGTTAGACCAAAAACCATACTCACAACGGGACACGTGTGATGCATGATTTAACTAATGCAAACAATTCCATAAATGCTCAAAAAGGGCTTCGTGCTTACAACATAACATAATAAATAAATTCACAAATCCCATACAGTGTCATGTACTCCATAATACATATACAAGTGAGCCATAAGTGCTCAATGCACAAAATATGCAAAAGACACAAAATCCATATGCAATCCAAATGGGACCCATGGGTGACTTGCAAATTCAAAATATCCAGCATCCAAGTCATAGTCTCCACAAAATATCCATAAGGTCTCGCTGAAGGCTATGAGGGATCTTGCAAAATAGACTCAGAAACTGTGGGGGTGAGTCTTAGGGACACAATGAGCAGATATCATAAAAGGAAACAAAAGTAAAACAAATGTAGATCAGATACATAACAAATATGAGATATCAAGTTCAAAACCTTTTCTCTAAAATAATTTGTCAAAAACCATACAGGCGTCCATTGCCCTAATCGCGAGCAAAGACCAGACAATGTACGAATAGGACCATGCAGAGGATAGTGGGTCGGCCATTTTCAGATGGAAAAAACACTAACAGGCGCCATGAATGTTTTAAAATCCATAAACACAAAGTCATTATACAAGCACCATTGCAAATCACATCATATACATCCAATCAAAAATATCACAAGATATAAATTTTATTCAAACTAATCTTTATCAAAACAAAAATATCAGGGAAACATAAAACGAAATTATCGACAGAACCTAAAATAAAAGCATCAATAATATAACAAAAAGTAATCACTCACAATGAGTCGGGAAGCTAAAAATTACCACGAAGCAGGTGGTGGGTCAGGCTTGCGAACAACAATAGATGGAAATGAATAAGACTATATGACAAGAACTCACTTGGGTTGGAAACCAAGCAAACCCCAAGTATCTTTCTCAAAACCCCAAGAACTTTGAATATTGATTTTGTAGGAACAAAACCCAACCAAGATCAGCCCCTAACCACCATGAAACTCACGTCCATGATAACCACAAGCATGAAATCAGATTATATTTTGCTAGCAATGGAGACGCCACTAAGTTGCCAAGCTTAGATAAGTCAATTTGAACTTGAAAAGGGGGATCCCTCCCTCAACAAGGTTTTGGCCATAGCCATGGAAAGCTCAAGCTTTTCTCTCTTTCAAATGTTGTATATTACGTTGGTTTTCTCCAAAATACAAAGAAGAGTCATATAATAAGGGTTACAAGAGAGTAAAAAGACTAAAATGACCCTAGAGCTAAAATTACCAAAAGCCCTAAGTCAAGCACCTCAACCACGACCATTAAGGTCCTTTTGCACCTAAATAAGCTTAAAACAAAGATTAGAAGCTAATCTCACTTAAGCTAATTGAGGTGCTTACATACTATAGTAAACTGACGTGCTTCCGGCTAAGTACAGATCTAAGCATAATTAAGCCTAATGGCATAGTCAACCATGCTAATTACATCATAAATAAAGTCAAAATGTCGAGCAAAAATGACAAAAATGCCCCCATTTGGCCGAATTCAACATAGTCCCAAAATAGGTCAAATCGGGTCAAAAGGGTGTTGGTGCTGAAGCTGCTCTGCTATGCTTCAGTCTGAGCTGATCTGGGTCAAATGAAATAGCTTGTGGACCTCTCTGGTTATGCCCATATGTGTCTCTGGTGTGCACTTGACTTGGTTGCTGCAACTGGTCACATAACTCTGAGCTAGTCCCACAAAGGCCTCTCTGATCTTCTTTGCTCTTTGGCATGTGATTGGACATGTTGGCAACTGTATGGGTTCCTCCAAGTTGTTAGCTGCATCCTGTAATGTCTCTGGTGTGGTTGGACTCATGTCATTCCCTCCTTGTTAAAAAGGATTCGACCTCGAATCTAAACCTGCATCAAAATGAGTTAAGTCAGAAACATTAAAAGTAGCAGATACGTTGTACTTACCTTGCAAATCCAGCTTATATGCATTGTCATTGATCCTTTCCAAGACTTGAAAAGGTCCATCTCCTCTCGATTGTAGCTTTGATCTTTTCCTCTTGAATATAAAGCCACACCCAATTGCCGGGGTCAAACACAATGAGTTGGAAACCTATTATTCTCACCAACTCTGCCTTTCCCTTATCATTCATACTCCCAAGCTTTATAAGAATCAAAGATAATAATTCCATAGGAGTTAAAGAATTAGAATCATAATCAATCTCATAAGGCAAGTAAAAACTAGAAGGATGAATGCATCTATTATATGCAAACTCTGGCCCCGCTATTGCATCTGTGATCTTCTTAGCTCTTTGGCATGTGATTGGGCCTGTTGGCAATTGCAAAGGCTCTAATGTTCCTTGGGTGACTGCATTCATGTCAAATGTTGTCCCTTGGATCATGTCACTATAATCGATAAACATTATAATGAAAAGTAACTTATAATGCAATTTAACCTAACGGAACATTTCCTAAAGCATTTTCTCCTCATTTATTCTAGCGTAAATAAACTAACTTCGAGCAACCCATCATATAATACATCCGTCGTTATGCCGATATTACACACTCTCTAAAGTACGCTTTTAAAGCCACACTATCTCACAAAATTTCCTCCATGACCGAAACTAGCACCTTAGGCACAACCCCATCAAAGTCACCAATTTTATCAATACGCAACCTAAGGAATCCTTTAATCTAGCATCAACTACTTGTCAACATTGCCTACACAACCTACCATTAACAAAATACTTCAACTTCCTACAAAGTTCCCCAGAAAACAACCCAAACACATCACCCGCAATTTTTCCAACCTTAGCTACAAGCAACAATATTATGTTTCCTAATGGCCGAAGATTCAACATTTGCCCAAATCATCACATTCATCAATCCAACAATAAATAATCCACTAAGACATCACTCAAGCATCAAATTAATTCCAACATAGTGCACTGCAACCCCACATTAATCAAACACTCCACCAAGAACTCCCCACCATGGCCGAACCTACCCTTCCCTTTCCTTAAGCTCAAATTTCCTTTATCTCGCCACAATAGCTACACTCTACAACCAAAACAACCTTGCAGCCACCCTCCATAGGTATAAGAATCTTAAAGCTCCAAAACACAAACACCATAAACCAGAATGCTCAACAAATAGCAAAAATTAAACATAATCACAACTCAAATGCAATAACTAAGTTAATAAATCAAAAAGAAGTAGGTGGACAAGCTTCATTACCTTATAAAATTGGAAAGTCAAAAAAACCCCAATTTCCCCTTCAACTTTCGCCCATAAGGAGGAGTCTAGGGCTCCCTTTTTCTTGTTTTCTTTGCACCAATGGGATATCACACTAAGCTAGGGAGCTTGAGGAATGAAAATGGTGAAGAGGAAGCAACAAAATTTCAGACCAGGGAGCATAAAATTTCTGCCCTGAAATTGCGTGGAAGAGAGAGTAGAGAGGATTCGTTGGTGTGAAAGGGGGAAATTTTAATTTATTCTAATGAATTAAAGAGAGAAAAAAAATCTAGATAATAAAGAATAAAAATATTGTATGATCTTAAGTCTAATAAATCCTTTAATCAATTCCATTAAATCTACATCACATATCTTTATTTACAAATAACCATAACATGGAAAATTTACGTCTAAGAAATTAATTATTAAATTTGTCCATTAATCTTACTCGAATCCGATGGATTTTTCCGTTACCACCAGATCAATTCGATAAAGCCCATATTGGAACTAGTTAAAATTTACGGGTTACATTTAATAATTTAAAAAAAAAATAGTTAAAAAAAAAACCGATAAACCCTTTTTTAACCGATCACAATTATATATTTGTTTAATCTCAATCCCTCTTTCTATTTGACTTAATTCCTCAGTTACTCACTTCTCCCTCTTTCTATTTGACCTAATTCCACAGTGACTCACTTCTTCATGGGCAGTTCAGTTGCTTTTTTATTTTTGGCTCTGCTTCATTTGCTTGTTTGCTCAATCAATAACAAAGCTCATGAATTGGTTTCAGAAATATCATGTTGGATGTGGACTGGTGAGAGTATGGGTGGCAATTTGGGTCAGTATTCGTTTATTTGTTCGATTCGATTCGCTTAAAAGCGAATACGGGTTTGAAAAAATTGATTCGTTTAATAAATGGGTCAATTCGATTCGATTCATTTATTAAACGAATCGAATACGAATTTAAATTCATTAATTCGTTTATTCGTTTAGGATTCGTTTTATTATTTTTATTTACTAGTTCTTGTTAATTTTCAATTAAGATTCGAGAAATTATAGCTAATTATTATAGAAAAATTAATATTTTCAATATTTGGTGAGATATTTTTAGTCAATATATTAATTACATATTTCATATGTATATATTTATGAAGAATTAATGTAAATCAAGTATGGTAAATTATTTTATTAAATAATATCATTGACGAAACGAATATTCGTATTCGATTCGTTTAATAAACGATTCGAATACGAATCCTAATATTATGATTCGTTTAATAAACGAATCGAATACAAATCCATCACATTTTGATTCGATTCGTTTATGATTCGATACAAATTCGATTAGTTGATTCGTTTTGCCACCCCTAGGTGAGAGGCAATCAACCAAGATGATGATCAAGTACCTAGAAGCAGCTTTGAACCAAGACATTCAGTATTTTGACACCAAGGTTCGAACCAGCGACGTCGTATATGCCATTAACACTGATGCAGTGATGGTCCAAGCCATTAGCGAGAAGGTGAATCTAAAATTTTCAATCTTTATTCTACTTGTTTTCATCGATTGTTCTATTTTTTTCTAATTAGGCTTTTTGTATGTGCAGCTGGGTAATTTCATTCACTATATGGCAACATGTGTAACTGGATTTGTTGTTAGTTTCACCGCTGTGTGGCAATTAGCTTTGGTCACACTTGCAGTTGTTCCTCTCATTGCTGTAATTGGAGCTATTCATGCTACCACTTTGGCCAAGCTCACTAGCAAGAGTCAAGAAGCTCTATCACAAGCTGGAAACATTGTAAAATAGGTAAAACAAATGCAAGTTTCAATGATTTTGAATTCTGTTGGAAAAAGAAAAAATGTCACCCTGGAGCGAAATCGCCCTAGAACGAAGGAATGAATGACGAAGGCAAGAAGGGCGATGAAAGAAAGAGCGATCATATTAGAGCGAAAAGAACCCAGGACGACCGAAGCATTAGAACGAGAACACGTAATGCAGTTGATCCCAAGACTACAACAGTTAAGCAGTTTTCCTTCAACGATCAAGCAGTTGAGACGCACAGCTCAACGGTTGAAGACACAATCCAGCAGCTGCAGGGAGATACTGGAACTTCCCAAGCAGTTTACGAGCTTCACTATAAAAGCTCACTCGTACAGAGAGAAAGACCCCCGATCAAATGAAGACTCAAACGAGCATATTTTTTATCTTTTAGTTTTTATAACTTTTAGGACTGTAATTTGTGTGCTTGCGCCCCTTGGAGGCTTATTCACTTAATCAAACACCCATCGCTGGGACTTTGTCTCAGGAGGTTTGAACCTTACACGTTTCTCTTTCTTCTTCGCGCACAAAAATAGCACAAACAGTTTTTGGCGACCATAGTGGGAGGATTGGTGTAAGGAGTGGAGATGCCTCCGAAAAGAAACACTCAAACTGGCACAGGTATGGAGGAAGGAGGACTGGAGCAAACCAACCAGCCCCACGTTCCAGCCGTGGTGGGTCATTTCGAGGGTCCGGCAGAAGCTAGTCGATACGAACCAATGCGAGAATTCAACCCTAATGCAGTTCGTGCATTGTTCAGTGAATTCACACAGGATGTTGTTGAACAGGTTACGCTGCAAAACGCTCATGTCATAGATAAATATGTCTCGACTAGCAACTCACATTATGAAAATATGGCCAAACACTTGAGTTCGTTGAATGAATTAATGGCCAAATGTGTAAATGAGGGGACAGCCCCGCCGTGGACTACGCCTTCCCCTGCACCAAACAGTCAGGAGGCTGGTCCGAGTAATGTTCCCCCACAATGAATCACGGTCCCTACGACTTCCAGAGGAGGAACAAGTTTTGGGGACAATGGCCCATATTTAAATCCAAATCTACACCAAAGGCAAAATATGGCACAACATGAAGTGGTGTTACCCCAAGGCGTCCAGGTTTCAGGGACAGGGCTTAGTTTGATTATGATGCCCACTTGTGAGAGGACCACAACCACCCCCATAGCGATGCCATTTAATGGTAATGACATGTTAAGGGAACATGTGACCGACATCCTCCAAAATCAATTCGGTCTGGGAGTACGGCCAATTCGGCCAAGGTACCGGAAGCCATATCACGATTGGATCGACGTGGCGTATCCGTGGCCTAAAAATACAAAATACCAGAGTTTTCCCTACTTACGGGGTCTGGGGAAGTTTCTACCATGGAACACATATAGCGATTTACCCTTCCGTGTGGAGAGGTCACGGATTTCCACAAGTTAAGGTTATTTCATGGCTCACTATCAGGAGTATTGTTCTCCTAGTACATACCGACAATAAGCCTTTCGCTGCAGAGACAAATTCGGCTGAATACTTCATGTACGAAGGAAATTGCGGGCCGACCAGAGTCTTGACTAAAGGTGAAAGTTCGACTATTGTGGCTCAAAATGACGAGCCATATCCTGCGGGTCTGCTAAATGATTTGTTCGCGCAAACAAGGCCAATCACAGTGGTCTTTAGAGAGCCAACACGCAGCAATTTGAATGAAGTGCAGACATAGTAAAGAACAAGCCGCCCTTGCGGCCACTAAGGCCAATCTAATGGCCTATGTAACGGAACGAGGAAGTGAGGTCGAAGCTCAGGCCGCGATCTCAGCCTTGAGGGATAAACTATTAGCACACCAGACAGAAGAAGAAGATAAGAGATGCATGTGGGGTAGATTGTTTGCTGGAAGGAAGTCACAAGAGCGAGAGGGAGGACGAATAATATGCTCTGAACGGACGGCATAAGGCGAGCATGTCAAGGGCACAAGATGTATTGGACGATGTAAACCTGGGAAGCGATGACAATAGACGCATCACTTATATCAGTAAGGAACTAGAGGCCCAGGTACGAGAAAAAATGATCCATTTATTACAAGAATACAAAGATTGTTTTACCTCGGACTACAATGAAATGCCTAGTTTAGATAGGACGTTAGTAGAGCATATGTTGCTAATCATGCTGAGCCATAGACCACATAGACAGACTCCACGAAGGTTTGCACCCAATATCATGCCCGATATTAAGAAAGAGGTTGAGCGCCTTTTAGAGGCGAAATTTATTAAGACGACCAGATATGTAAAATGGTTGTCAAATATCGTCCCGTTCATGAAAAAGAATGGAAAAATAAGAATTTGCATAGATTTTAGGAATTTAAACCTAGTAACACCCAAAGATCAATACCCAATGCCTTGGTAGATTCCACGACAAGGTATCAAGTATATTCTTTTATGGATGGATATGCGGGTTATAATCAGATCTACATCACCGAAAACGATGTACATAAGACGGTTTTTAGGTGCCCAGGTTCGTTAGGGTGTCATGAGTGGGTAGTAATGTAGTTCGGCCTAAAAAACACTGGGGCCACTTACTAGCAGGCCATGAATTTAATCTTTCATGACATGATCAGCCAATTTGTAGAGGTCTATGTGGACGATATAGTGGCTAAATATGTAACCATGGAAAAACATTTTAGCCAATTGGCAATGGCTTTTGAGCGAATGAGAAAATTTAAACTAAAGTTAAACCCTGCCAAATGTGCTTTCGAGGTGTGTGCAGGAAATTTCCTAGGATTTCTAGTACACCAACGGGGGATTGAGATCGACATTAATAAATCTCGGGCAATCACTGAAGCTAAACCTCCCCGAAATAAGAAAGAGTTGCAGAGATTTTTAGGGCAAATTAATTTCTTGAGATGATTTATCTCTAATTGTGCAGGAAAAACTAAAGTGTTCTCCTCCCTGTTGAGGTTAAAGGACAAGGACGAATTCGTCTGGACCGAAGAACACCAAAAGGCTTTTGACAGCTTAAAGAAATATTTGTCGCAGCCGCCGGTGATGGTACCCCCTGTGCCAGGACGGCCAATGAAGTTGTACATATCAGCTGAAGAACAATCTATAGCTGGGATGATCGCGCAGGATGACGACACGGACGTCGAAAGAGCCATTTATTAAATTATCAGACAATTGCTAAATTACGAATGTAATTATTCTCCAATGGAGAAATTATGCTTGGCTTTGTATTTTACATGTACTAAACTACGGGCCTACCTTAGGCCGAATATAGTGTACTTAATCACTAAAGTTAATATAATAAAGTACATGTTTTCTCATCCTATTTTGCATCAAAGAGTTGGTTTCTGGTCTTTATCAATATCAGAATTCGATATACGACATGAGCCCCAAAAGGCTGTAAAAAATCAAGCTTTGGCAGATTTCTTAGCTGACCACCCCTGTTTGAGTACCGTCAGAGAAGTAGAAATGGATTTAGATGAATGCAGTCTGAAACCATAGACGATGTATTTTGATGGGTCCAGTACAACAAAAGGATCATGGATGTGGATAGTCTTAGTCAGCCCATGGGTGAATCGTTCCGTTTCTTAATCAGGTTAAATGAATATTGCACTAACAACCAGGCCGAATACGAAGCCATGATACTTGGCTTGGAAACACTCTTCAATATGGGGGTAACACACGTGTCTATTAAAGGAGACTCGCAATTAGTGATCCAACAGGTAACAGAAACCTTCAAATGCCAAAGCCCATCAGTCATGGCACTATTAAATGTGGCTAAAAAATTGGTTGGTCAATTTGACCATGCGGAATTGGAACATGTTCCGAGGGCAAAGAACGAAATGGCCAATAATTTGGCCCAAGCAGCTTCCGGGTACAAGCAAGCAAACATATATGGTATATATAAAAGGGACGAGGTAAAGTCGGTCCTGATACGATGAAAGGAGGGGACAAATGTCATGGTCGTTGAAATTGAAAAGGAGGACGATTGGAGGAGCGAGATCAAAGAATTTTTAAAACGGCCTGAATGTGGGAAAGATCGAAGGCTAAAGCTCAAGGCCTTGAATTATGTGGTATCAGGAGATGTGTTGTATAAAAAATGCCAAGACGGCCTGTTGTTGAAATGTGTAGGGCCATCGGAGTCCAAGACTATCATGGCCGAGATACATGAAGGTGTTTGTGGGGCTCACTAGGCCGGAATAAAGATGAGATGGTTGATTATACGGAGCGGCTATTATTGGCCGAAGATGAGAGAATCATGCATCTCATATGCCAAAGGATGTATTGCTTGTCAGAAGCATGGGTGTAGGCATTGCATTTTTGCATACTAGCCCATGATGAGTCTCGTATGGAGACACTGCCTCTTTATTTGTGAAAGCCGCGGGAAACGAACGTCGGAAGGGCAAAGTTGGAAATTAGCATTTGGTCGGATTTAACTCGCTTGTTTCGCTTCGGGTTCGCTTGTTGGACCTCTATTTTAAATCACATCCAAAAATAATTAAAACATTTAAAACACATCTCACAAATTAAATAATTAAAACATTTAAAACACATCTCACAAATTAATCAAATTAAACCAATTAAAATAAATCTAAATTAAATTAAACTAATATTTAATTAAAATCTAATACTAAAATTAAATAAATCATTACCAAAATTAAAATAAATCACTCCCCTAATTTAAATAATTCACTCACCAAATTTAAATAATTTCTTGTCATAAATAATTAAAATTAAATACACACATAAATCCATGGATAGAAACCCTAACTCTACCCTGTCACTATATAAGCAACAACAAACCCTAGCCACCCTCTCCCTCACTAACTCGGCAGTAACAAAAAAAATGAAACCCTACTACAGGCGCCTCACTCCTTCCTAAGACATAAGCATTCATCATCCTCCCGTCTCTCTCACCGACTGAACCCCATTCGTCTCTCCTCACGGCTGCCACACCCGTCTCTCTCCTCAGCGTGAATAAACAAACAACCAGCAGCCCATAAACCCTCATCAGCCAAGAGATCTCAGGCCATACAGACCACTTAATCAGCCGACTCACGAAGTAAACCTTAATCTTCTTCTCTCATTCGCCTCTCTCATACACCCAGCAGCCCATCTCGCAGCAACACTGCCCAACCAACACGACTGCCCCTCATCCTTCTTCACGCCACGACTCACTGCTTCAACCGAAAACAATAAACCCTAGCAGCCCCCTAGCCTCAACTTGGCAGCAATAACACAGCCACAAAACCCTTCACGTTACAGACCACATTCACGCCCATGGCCTCTGTTCACTCACGCCACCTAACTTTCACGATTAACTGCCCAAAAAGCCAACGCACAAGCAGCCCTCCATGTGCCCAAAACGTGCCGCCACTAACAAATAAAGAACCCAGGACCAGCCCTCACTGCCGACAAAATAATCAGCCACGTCCACTATCTCTCAAACCAAAAAGCAGCCCTTCATGCAAATATTCCATGCAATTGCTGTGAATTAGCCACGTTCACACAGCCCCTCACGTTAACCCTCACGCACCAAAATCCCACAATCAGCACAGTCAGCCACCCAAAGTCAAGAAACCTTCAATATAAGTAGAGCATCTTCACGGCACACACATACCAACTCTCATTCTCGACAAAACAACCCCCACTCATCTTCACAAACAAAACCCTAAAAAGCCATGCGACCCCATGAACGGAACAACACGTGAATGATAAAACACTCAGCAACCCACATATTCAATTCCTCTCCACATACGCCCTTGACCAGCCACACCGCCTCCACCTGCCCACTTCAAGCTAGATTCAATTAAACAGCGCACCACACATAGCGGCCCCCTTTGCTCACAGATCGCTCACGCCCAGCATGCCTTCATCATGCTCATGAACAAACAGCCACAAATAAGCCCACGCTTATGGTCATTCTTCCCCTAAACACACTGCCACGAACCCCAAGCCACAAACACCGACCTGCCCAACTTTCTTCACACAACCAACACTGCCTGAAACAGTCCCTCTGCCCTCCAGAAAACTGCCATAAATCACCCCCAAAACTACCCTTAAAACAGTAGAGAAACGGAGTGAAAACAACAACCCGAGCAGTGAAACCGCGAGGAAAATCGTTGGATTAGTGAACCAGAAAAGTTGCGGAGTATCAATCCTTCCAACGGCCGTGTAACGCGCTTTCGAGGAACGACAAAAGAGGTTAGACCTGAGGGCACCTTCTTACTTATCTTCTTTCATTTTATTTTATTTATTTTAAAATATTATTGCATGAGAGTCGTTTGAGGCATGATGTGATTGTTGGATGGGCGGGATGTGTGTTCCCTTTTGTGGTATATCGGATGGAAACCCGGACGTAAATTCCGTAGCCGATTCTGAATGGATGATATTGCGGTCTGCACTCGGGATACAACGCCACGTACCACTTAAGATGCACGTATCTCGTCTCATCCAAATTTGTATTTGAGCATGTCATAGTTCTATGCCGTTTATTTATTATTTTAAGCATGAGTTAATTTAGTCTTGTTATTTAATTTTCAAAGCATGATTGTGTTATTTAGGCATGTTGTTTCTTCATTCTTTATGCATGATGTTTCGTTTAGTTTATGTTTATGTTTAATTAGTTATTTGTTTACTTTGGTTTAATGGTTCAATATGCTCGTTGTGTTATATTGCGTGAAATTATTTGGATGAAAGCATGTTAGATCTAAGTACCCTTGAACATGAATGTTGATTAGATTCGGTTACTTTATTGCACAAATCAAATCATCACAAGTGACATAAGTAAGGGACCATTCCGAACCCAACGGTTTGAGGTCTTCCCTTGCGAGGGGTGAGTGCGGCCTTAAAACTTTGTCCCGGTTCACACCGGGTGGCGACTCCATGTTATTTCGTACTCCCAACTAGGCCGCGAGCCTAGAACAGCGTCGTCAAGTTCTGTGTTCCCACAGTCTGGCGACTCCACTGGGGATTAGAGAATTGGCCTCGAAATAATGTCTTGTAGTGATTGTAATTTGTGCTTTAAGTTAACTGTGTCTACCGTAGGTTGAAATGGGTTTAAGCAAAGGCACTTTTAAAGCTAGGTAATGGTTTGGTGTCTTCCTTCATTCACTACCTTTCTATAAGGAAAAGCTGTGAAGGCACCTAGATAATCATGTACTAGTAGCCTACCGTGATGGACTAATTTGGAGTACTCGTTGTTTATTCCCGTCACCAAGCGATAAGAGCCTAAGGGGCTTGGGTACTTAAGAGAGCCTCGCTCCACCCTCCCTCTGGGGAATCTACAACGGGAAATCCATTTGACAGTCAGTCACACATCATAACTCGTTGGCACGTACCTTTAGGTATAAAAAAGGTGCGCTCACTTGGTCGCTCGGACCCTTGAGTGAGGAGACCTAGTTGTGGGCAATCATTCGTCGACGGGAGCTTTTGTCTATACCCCTGTAAACCCGCGTATGAACTATAGTTGTAGGATCAGTAGAGGCTATTCCTTTATGTTTTGGACCATTGTCATTTGGATTCAGTTGGACTTGTTGTCATGAGGTATGGGCTTGTTGGGCCATTTAAACTGGGACGAGTCTGTGCTTTATGGCAATCGGGCCAAAAGTTTCTAAAATGATGATGGGCCAACTAGTGTAAAATTCTTATGAGCTTATATATTACATGCATCACACACATCTCATGCATACATGCATCATGTTAACCCCCGTGTCTTAAAAGCCATCATAGATATCCGTTGGGTTAGGAAAAAGAAGACTTGTCAAATAAGAGTTTAGCAAATATGGATATCGGGGAAAAGGAAATCGAGAAACAGAAAACCTTGCGGCAAATATAGAAAGACCATTGGGGGGCCTTAAAAAAAAGAGAAAAAAAGAAAAAAAAAAGAAAAAAAGAGAAAAAAAAAAAGGAGAAAAAAAAAAAGAAAAAAAAGAAAAAAAAAAGAAAAAAAAAAAAAAAAAAGAGAAAGAAAAAAAAGAGTTGTTGGTTGTTTTTAGTCTTTGATAGTTAGACATAAGTCCAATGATGAAATTGATTGCTTTAGGGCGAACCTTAGAAACGATAAACTCTTGACGTGCTTTTATCTGATACTTTGAGTGATTGATCTATGCTAGACTCGTAAGCACTTCACTATAGGTTCTTAGCAGTGAAAACCTGAGTAGTTAGCAAGGTGACTAGTTGAAGAAATTGCGGGTCGATGAATGACCGTTTGCTTAGATGTCTATCCTGACTTACTTGTGTTATGATGTGTGGTATGGTTAGAAAAAAAAAGTCTCTAAAGAAAAGAAATAAACCGCCTATAACCAATAAGCGTGAAGCTACCCATGGGCGAGTATTAGGACCACCATGAGGAGAAATGCTACCTTAAAGGGTAGGTGTGTTGAAAAAAAAAAGAGAAAGAAAAAAGGGAAAAAGAAAAGAAAAAAAAAAGAAGTTCAAAAGAAAAGAAAGAAAAGAAAGAGTCGAAAGAAAGAGAGAGAAAACTATACCACATTGAGCACAGAAAAGCAACTGCAGGCATAATTGAGACATCTAGGTTGGTTTGACCCATCGATCCCGATTTTTGAAACGAAATCATTGAGTTAGCTTACATGGGGATGAATCCGTAAAGGAACCTTTGCACACACACACACTTTGAGCCTGGCTTAGATCATTTTTTCAAATACTTGGATTTGAGTTGCGTTGAATGTTTTGAAGGTTCTCTGGTTTCATTACTGAGCATTCTTTGAGGACAATGATATGTATAACTATTGGGACTATTTCATAGCATGTGATATATATGATATGGAAGACCCCACCATGTGGTTCATCTTGACCAAGTACAAACAGCGGAGAGCAGAAAGGTAAACCAAGACTGGGGGCGACCAGTCTCCCACATCGCGAA